>BGNK01000371.1:3731-39500 GCA_003297005.1 Symbiodinium sp. clade A Y106 | reverse complement strand
TCTCATTTCATTGTGTTGCAGGATACTACACATGTTCGTATTTTATACAGTCTGGACCGTGTATGCACCGTACTTCTGTCATGTGTATTGAAATATATGGGTTTATACCACACTTAGCGATATGGGGCATGACAAGGGTCAGTACATCCTTCGCACTGTATTGTATTGGGCGCACTACCGAAGATGCTGAAATGTAGGGGTGGGGGAATGACGACGCGCCCATATATATATATATATATNGGGGCATGACAAGGGTCAGTACATCCTTCGCACTGTATTGTATTGGGCGCACTACCGAAGATGCTGAAATGTAGGGGTGGGGGAATGACGACGCGCCCATATATATATATATATATATACACATGTGTTTATATATACATGCACATATATGTGTGTGTGTGTCTGTAAGTAGACATGTATGAACCACTGACTGACTAAATGAATGAATGTGTAAGCCACATGTGTATCTCGGTGTGTGTGTGTATTCATGTTCATATACATGTACGTCTGTCTTGATTTCTTTAAGGGGCTCCTGGGTGCAAGCAGGTCTGCAATTGCGAAGCCTTGTCTAGGTGAGAAGTCGAACTTCTGCCGCACTCAGACCGTCAGCGCCGGGCGCCGAGTTGCGAGCCCGAGGTTGAACGTTGTAGGGCTGAGGTAGAGGGAGAAAAGGGTTGTGAAGGTGGAGGCCGTCACCTGGTGTTCGTTTCTCCGACGCAACCCTGCTTGGCGAGGCTGTTAGTAGTTGTGACCTGGCAGATGTATTATTTGGATGGTTGGTAACAGTCTCTGCTTGCTTGAGTTCTGGGTCTAAACCCACATGCACACTCGCGCATTCGATCTGACAGACCGACTATGCCCTGCAGAGCCAGGACCCATACATGGATACTTGCAGCTCCATGTACAACAGCACATCTGGCAAGTTTTCTGCACCGCTGTGTACACCCGTGCGAGCCCAACCGGCCCAACCCCATAAGCCATGGATCCCAATTTCACAGGCTGCGCATTGCTTGATATGCTGCTTGAGCATGGCCATCTGGGTCCGCAAGGTGTCGAAAGCCGTAAAGCCTGTCGGCTCCGACATGCATGCCAGGCATCGGTTTGCGGCGCGTAGGGCCCGCGCCTGAGCAAAGCGACCTACTTCCGGCAACTGAGCCCAAAGCTAGAATCCTTGTTGTCAACACCATGAAGTTTGGAGGGGACCGTCGCACAGCACAAGGGGCCTTCAGCAGTTACATAGACGATCTTGAAGGTGGCTGATTGTGTCAAAGGATGGAATGCGCAAGGTTTGGGCCTTTGCTATTTCAGCATTGACCGCCGGCGCTTCAAGCATGAGTATTGAACGTGCTTGACCAGTGTCTGTACCAGTGCTTGTGCAAGGTGGCACGAGTAGACGGTTCGCGGAGCCATCTCTACTACTACTACTGCTACTCCTGCTACTGCTACTGCTACTGCTACTGCTACTACTACTACTACTACTAGTACTACTACTATTACTACTACTCATGATTGCTGTCTGAGGTTTGTGGCTCCCATCCGGACGAACAACAAGAAGACCGGCTGGGGATTCCTTCTTTGACCTTTGACACGAATCCTTATTACGGGCCCAAATAATTACCAATGTTATTCTGAGGGATCCTTATTGTGACTATAATATAAATTTACCCTTCTTAGGGGTCCTTTTTATGACTATAATATAAATATACTAATATACCCCCAAAACCCTATTCTACTTATTAAGGCCCTTATATTACACCCGACAGCCCTAGAGCAGCCCTAGAGCAGCCCTAAGACCGAGCAAGCTTTGGGCTTGCTGCTTTCGGGGCTGCTTTGACAAAGAGGCGCCACTATGGACTACAGTATGGAATAGTAGTATAGTAGTATAGTAGTATAGTAGTATAGTAGTATATAGAGTGTAGAGGAGCCACTATAGTACAGTGTGCATGAACTTTAGGTCAAAGTTGAAGCGTAACTGAAGTCTCCAAAGCCCTCTTGGCCGCAGGAGTTGCTGGGAGACCATGGAGTATTCAGCCTGTCGGCTCATGTCCACAGCGTGTCACCGGCCTGCTTGCGCTTTCGGGAAGGGTTGCGGAATCACTGTTTCGGGCGATCGGGTATGGAAACTAAGTCTAGGGCCGTTACCGTTTGTCGCAGCAGTAGTATCAGTGGTACCGCCAATGATGGTCTTAACATGGGACATTCTAGGAAGGTGCCGTGATTCTTCTGGAGCGAAGGACCGAGGCCTTCGTATGTTCTGCATGAAGAGAGAGTGTGAGAGAGAGAGAGAGAAAGCTTTTTGTCGATGGGCTGCCAATACGCGAGAGTTTGTTATGACCAATATATTGCCTTGGGCGGCGCTTGCCTCGAGGGATTGGGATCGGGTTCACAGCTATCCTACAAAGCTCGTAACATTCGCCCGAGCTGCTGAAGACTCTTCATGCGAGCTTTATTGAACTCCTGAAGTTGACTCTTCCCCTGAGCCATGACAGGTGTGCCGGCAGGGGGATTAATGTGGGTTTGGGGGGATATTGCACTAGAGTAAAAATAAGGAACCCCCCAAGACCCTATTCTAATTATTAAGGCCCCTACATTGCAGTCTGAGTCGTCTCCTAGGGCCCTAAGGACTGTCGAGCGAAGATGACAAGTCGATGTGGCAGCTCTTCTCCTTTTCCAATGACAGGCAGCCGAAGCTGAATGGCTGCCACCAGGCGTGGGAGAAGGACCGGTGCGATGGCCTCGCCAGCAAGGGGCGCTGGAAGCAAATCATGACAAGCAACAAAAAAACCACGCAGGTAGGTTCGAAACCCATTCTCATCCGTCCACTGCCACCGGCTTCCGGGGTTCAGAACTCCAGAAGGTTTGAGGTTCAGGGATGTTGCTGCGTCCGGAATCCCAGCAGCTCCAGCAGGACATCCACATGCAGAAGGGCTTGGGCCAAGCTCTCATCGGGAGCTGATCAAGAGTCAAGAGCGTGTGACCGACACTTTGGGAGCGGTAGTGCTGCTTTACCTGGACTTGCTGCCTTGGCCATGAAGCACGATCTTTGGCTCGCCAGTTGTTCACAACCTTAGGGAAGTACATTAGACGCCACAGCATGCATGAATGAATTCTTCCACCGAGTCACGCACGCTTCGACTACTGCGAAGCTGCTACAAGCACCGAGGTTGGGTCTTCTTCGAAGACACCCATTTCGCTTACTGGAAGTCTGACGACTGTGGCTACACGCCTGTGCCCCAATGCACTCTGCACCCTTTGCCTTGAGATGCATGCTGCATGTGACTTGCCGCCGAGCATTGTTACAGCTCCATGATCTGCGACTGAACCCAACAATGCGCAACATTTAGACTCGACCTCCTGGACCCAGGGATCGTGCGATCGCACCGAACATGTTTGCAGCCGAGGCTCAGAAAGTCAGTAGAGCAGAGAGACGGCCTGGAGTCTGGAGCGATAGCTCAATGACGACCGTGATAAATGGCTTCCCCGGCCGCCATCATCATCAACATCATCATCATCATCATCACCACCATCGCCATCACCATCATCATGATCATCATCAGCATCATCATCATCATCAACATCATCGTCATCATCATCGCCATCTTCCTGATGATGGTGTCGTTGTGGTTGTCAGGTGGAGCAGTGACAGCACAAGACGTTCTGATTAAGCAGCACCAGAAGCACCTCAGTCCTGCTGTTGTCCATTTTCATCGTGTTGACGGCAACGTTTCAACCCTACACGCTTTGTGCATTCTCCTAGCCGGGTGAGGAGGAATGGAAATCCAAAGCACGCAACCTTCCTGTCAAGAATCCCATGAATCTCTAGCCCAGGACCCCGCCCATGCATTTATAAGTTTGTAAGCAGGCCAAAAGGCCCACGAATAGCTGTTTGAATGAATCTTAAGGAAGGAGACAAGGTAAACAATTGAATGAATAGATATTCTCCCTCTCTCTCTCATATATACATACATATGTAATCTGTATATATTTTGTATATGTACACACGTATGTATATATATATGTATACGCACACACATATGCATACATACACGCCCAAACACGCACGTACATGTATGTATACATTTGTTACATATACATATACATATACATCTGTATTATCAGTATAAATACAATATATATATATGTACATGTATATGAACATCTATACATATGCATACATCTATGTTACATACACGTACACATGCATACATACATACATACACGAACAGGTCAGCTTTCCGATCTCCTTCACAAGAACGACCTGGTACGAGGCCAGGAGACCCCACGCCATCTCAAAGGTCTGGAGGCGTGGTTTACGTTTCGGATGTGAAGGCGGTAAAGTGCAGGCATAGCAAACGGTGAGATTGATATGGTATTTTATTGTACGTATACAGCAGGATAGGAGACGGAAAAGCCGACAAGCGATAGCATCGCAGGCAGTTGATAGAAGTGTTTTGTACCAGATACGTTCGCCGTTGTCAGAAGCACGCATACAGGTAGTGGTCACAACGTTGGCACCAATAAGCTTAGGCTTTCACTCTTCTTGTCTCGGGTCATGGCTTCGACTAGGGCGACGACGACGACTACTACTACTACTAGCTACGAGGACGGCGACGACGACTACCACCGCGACTGCGACTTGCACTACGACTACCACCACCGCTACTACTGCTACTACTACTACTACTACCACTACTACCACTACCACTACCACTGCCACTACTACTACTACTACTACTACTACTACTACTACTACTACTACCACTACTACCACTACTGCCACTACTACCACTGCCACTGCCACTGCCACTACTACTACTACTAGTAGTTCTGTACATGCAACTGCGACTGCAACTACCGCCCCTACTGCTGATGCTGTTGAACCTTGTATTACCAGCTCTGTGCTTGCTGCTGTGTATCACGTTTCACGGCCAAACAGCTCCATTACCAAGTAAGCCCCACCTCCAGACACTCGCATCCGGTAATCACTCGGTGGCGTCAGTCCGACAACGACGCAAAGTTTGAGCTCAGCACGGAGAAGCTGGACGATGTCAGGGGCTTGACTGAGAAGCAGTAGCAGTAACCGGAACAGTAGCAGTACCTGGCAGTACCTGTTGCAGCAGCAGTAGCAGTGGCAGTGGCAGTGGCAGTAGCAGTAGCAGCAGCAGCAGCAGCAGGAGCAGGAGCAGGAGCAGGAGCAGGAGCAGGGCAGGAGCAGTAGCAGTAGCAGTAGCAGTAGCAGTAGCAGTAGCAGTAGCAGTAGCAGTAGCAGCAGTAGCAGTAGCAGTAGCAGTAGTAGCAGTAGCAGTAGCAGTAGCAGTAGCAGTAGTAGTAGTAGTAGCAGGAGTAGTAGAAGTAGTAGTAGAAGTAGTAGTAGTAGTAGTAGAAGTAGTAGTAGTAGTAGTAATAGTAGTAGTAGTAGTAGTAGTAGTGGTAGTAGTAGTAGTAGTAGTAGTACTTAGTTGTAGTAGTAGTAGTAGTAGTAGTAGTAGTAGTAGTAGTAGTAGTGGTAGTAGTAGTAGTGGTAGTGGTAGTGGTAGTGGTAGTGGTAGTGGTAGTAGTAGTAGTAGTCGTAGTAGTAGTAGTCGTAGTAGTAGTAGTAGTAGTACTAGTAGTACTAGTAGTACTAGTAGTACTAGTAGTCGTGGTGGTGGTGGTAGTGGTTAGTGGTTAGTGGTAGTGGTAGTGGTAGTGGTATGGTAGTGGTAGTGGTAGTGGTAGTGGTAGTTGTAGTAGCAGCAGTGGTAGTGCGATTCCGGCCCATTGGGCTCCGAACACCTACATGCGTGCTACTTGCCAAGGCCTATGGTGGCCGCGTCAGCCCTTGCAAGAGCACAGGTGGTGGCTGCATGGGCGAGAAGCCCAGGTTGTCAGCGTTGGCTGACGTGGTCCAAGGTCTGGAAGCTGGGGTTTCCGACTCAGGGTCTTGCAGAGCCAGGAAATCTGGTGATCTCAGTATAGTATAAGTAGCATCCTCTGGTCGCGAGGATGATTCGTGGAGAGTGCTCTGGGATGTTGCGTCCGACAACCTGGTATCACTCTGATTTCTGAGTCGAATCGCAATTAGACTCGTTTCGATTCGTCAGTGCTTGTCCTCATCTGCAGTCATTCTCCAGTTCCTTCTCGCCATCGCCATGGCGATGATGATGCTGTTGCTGTGGCAAAACCCCCAAGCAACAAGCCCAAAATAGCCTTAACCCAGCAGCCCAGCTTTTCAGGTCTGGATCAACTCTTGCTCCAGGACATGGATGGAAGCCTTACAGGCCTTGGGAGGGCGGTATGGGACGGCCGCTTCAGGGATGGGATTAGGGCTTAGTGGCTCGGGGATTAGGGTGCAGGTGTTCGAGCTTTGGGAGCTTGAGGGTGAGTGCAAGTAGGGCCACGGAATACCTCAAGACGTTTCCGTACCATCACAATCACCTTTGCCGGAACCACCATAGCGGGAGTGAGAATGATGCAAGAAATATCCCGTTTGCCACTGATGATGGCTAGCTTGAATAATTGCCTGCGGCCACACAAACGGGTCTTATTCGTCACACAGCTTCCACTTACTAGCTTTGTCTGGCTGAGCTCTGGGCTTTCAAGGTCCACGCCGGGTTTCCTTCCGTCTTTTTCAGTCCATCTTCGCTCCTCAGTGTCCTCAGATCTCGTTTTGCTGTTGGGATTGTTGAGTCAGGATTTCCGAACTTATTTGCTGAATGTCTTTGTTGAATTCTTGTATGTCTGGTCATGTGATTCTCAGTGAATTGGGACAGTTTTTTGCTTCGGTCCACAAGCCTTTGCGCAGGAATTCCGAATGCCACCAATGCGACCATCCTCCCACTCACGCCACGAACGGAGATCGTGTGTGGACCTCGAGGGTTCCTGTGGGTCTGGGTTGGTTTGCATTTTATGTTCGAGGTTGCAGGGTTGGGTTAGGGTTCAGTGCTTAAGGTTCAGTTCAGTATTAGGGTTCAACATGTTTGGTTGGGTGTAGGGTTGAGGCTTTAGTGCTTCAGGTTGGGTTTACTATTCATGCCGCACTTACCGTAGTCACTAACCCGGCTTCGCTTCCCCGATTCCTCCTTCGAAGGCATGCCATACTTGCAGGGGTGGGGTGTGGTTTCTGGTGCTCGTTGAATCCCAAACCCATCTTGCCCATTCTTGCCTGGGTCGACCATGCTTTGCCCCTTGTGGCTTTCGAGCCGGTAGATGCAGCTATGGCAGGGCAGCGCAGGTTCAGGAGCCACACCAGTCCCAAAAAAGACGAGAAACCCAGATTTGCCAGCGTTGGCTAAGGTGGGCGTCGCAGTGCAATGCCTCACTCGGGGACACGTCCATCGGTGCGCAGGCGGGTCCACCGCGAAACAAGGCAGCTCCAGGCCATTTGAGAATGGCCCTTCCTCACCGTTTTGGACCCTACACTACACTCTTAATTGACCTACAGTATGCGGCGTGAGTGGCTTTTGTATGTTGCGATCACCACTATCCTGCAACAGGTTGCTGGATTTGACTGCTCTTAGGTGCAGTTCTACCCTGTGTGCGTGGATCCTGGAGTTCAGGTCTGTACTCGTATCTCATTTCAGCACGTGGCTCCTGTCAAGTGCAGAAACAGCCGTGATAGACGGCATCCTTAGTCGTCTGTATTTACCTGTACAGCTAGAGCAGAGAATATGGTTTCTCAACAGATTGTACGTCCGACTGCTGCGAGCTGACGCCATGTACCTACACAATCGCCCCAGTGTGCCGATGCACTTGGGTGCGAGTCCCTTTTTGGTGGTGCCATCTTTGCCTCCTGGCCAGCAATTCCATTCCGCAAACCCCGTGCCACCACCGATGCCAGTGCCTCAAATAGCACCACAGCAGCAGCCGCAAGCGGTGACAGCCTTCCAGGCGATCCCCTTTCCTGTGACCCGGCCAGGGCCCCTGATCATCCAGCCACCGAAGATNCGGAGTTTTCCCTTGCCACAGGCAACGTGGCAGCCGCAGGCACAGCTCATGTGGCAGCCGATGCACCAGGCACCGTTCACCAGAGTCGGCCATCAGTGGCAGATGCGTTCATCGCAGCCGCAGCCAGCACCCCAAACTATCCCCACATCGTGCGTGATCTCGGACTGAAAGTCCAAAGCGTGCAGGGCATGGGGACTCTGTCCCATGTGACAGCTGCGGCTGGTCACGCTGCACCGCAGCCTGCTAAAGAAGCGGCCAATGGCCCACAACTTTCCGTCCCGCAGATTGAGCCGTTCTCACGCCATCAGTGTGTGGGAACCTTGCGAGTTCCGCAGCTGGCACATGCCCTCTCCCACGTCCCCCCGCCGACGCAAGCTCTTGCGCAGCCAGCTGGACACCCCAGTCCTATTCGCCACCCTTGATCATCAATGCAGCTGTCCAGTCCTACAGCCCAATGCCGAAGCCGAACCCAGCGGCCCAGACCCCTCAGAGCAAGCCTGACGGTCAGGATGCAAGACCACCCTTGATCATCAATGCAGCTGTCCAGTCCTACAGCCCAATGCCGAAGCCAAACCCAGCGGCCCAGACCCCTCAGAGCAAGCCTGACGGTCAGGATGCAAGACCACCCTTGACCATCAGTGCAGCTGTCCATTTGCACGACCCCATCCCGAAGCCGAAGCCAGCGGCCCAGACCCCTCAGAGCAAGCCTGACGGTCAGGATGCAAGTGCTTTGGAGGCGGCTGCGATTGCACCCATTATCCCTGTGACCCAGTGCCAGCCGCTTGCAAGCGCGCCCGCAATTCCGATGATTGCCACGCCGCCCAGACCCAACCGGCCCGAGAGCCAAGTGGCGACGGAGCGCCAACCAGCCACTCAAGCCTTTGAAACGGCACAAACCGCACAAGTCATGGAAGTACCAGTGCCAGAATCCCGACCTCGCAGGATGGGAANCCGGCCCGAGAGCCAAGTGGCGACGGAGCGCCAACCAGCCACTCAAGCCTTTGAAACGGCACAAACCGCACAAGTCATGGAAGTACCAGTGCCAGAATCCCGACCTCGCAGGATGGGAAAAGATGCTAAAGAAAGGAGGTGGAAGCTCGTTCAGACCGTGGAATGTGAAGACGGTGTCGAGCGTCTTGACCCTGACGAGGTGCTTTACGATCTGCACGCGAAACAGTACGTGCTGGTAGATGCCCGGGGGTAATGATCCTGCTTCGGGCTACATCGACGAATCCATCCATGTCCCGTGTACCACAGAGGATCCATTCTATCCGAAAGTACAGAAGCTTGTGGAAAAGTTGTCCGACGAAAGTTTGGTGGTTTTCACCTGCCAGTATTCGTGCCACAGGGCAACCACATGCGCTAATTGGTATAGGGCTAAAACTCCTAAGGAGCAGCGTGTGGCGGTGCTTGAAGGTGGCTTTCGTGGCTGGGAAGCTGCGGGTTTCCCGGTTCGAAAGGATAACTTTGTTAATGAAGATGCAGCAGACAAACATGCCGTAGAAGAAGGTGCTCGTCTGGCTGCGAAGCAGTTAACGGACTCCTTGCCAAGCCTGATGGCCCGGCATTCAGGAGCCTGATGGCCCGGCATTCCGGTTGTGCCCTTCCGTGCATGTTGAATGGCGGAAGAAGTATGAGCCAACAAGGGTAGATCGCAGTTTCTCGATCCCCAGAGGTGCACATCAGCCACTCTTAGTAAGATATGTCGGGTCACCACTGCCAAACCAGCCTGCCTCTCTACCACGACGTCCCGGACCACAGGCCTGCCCAAACATGCTGGTTGACTTGCTCGAGATGACCAACCTGGATAGCGGGGGAACCCGGCCTTTTGTGCGGCCGTGAGAGTTTTGGTGTCCTCTGAAATTCCGTTGCTCCACAGATTTCCCTGGGCTTTCAGATGCTTTGAGATGTCCAGGGAGCGTCTAGGCGTCAGGATTGGTGGAAGCCTGGGAGGAGCTCGTCTGATGCCGGTGCAATGGAGACCGGTTTTTTTTTGAGGTACTTACCCAGTGCGATTGAAAGTTCACAGTGTGCTACAGCTTGCAGGATTTCGCTTACCCCCCAACTTTTCTGCTCCAAGACATGTTGTGATTGCCAAGTGCCCTTTTTCTACTTGACACCCCACACAAAGACCCACGCATCCTCAAATCTCGCTCTATCGGTTTTCTATATATGAAATTTGCGCAGATTCGCATCCAAGGGGGTGCGAAAGACATCAAGTTCGGTCCGCTGGCGGGGCTCCCTGAAAGGGCTCTGGTATTTAGTTCAGGGGTGTAGGACTTAGTGCTTCCAGGGTTCTGAGGGTTTGGGGTTGATGGGGTTGGAGCGCAGGACCATTCCACAGTCGGTGTTGGTTGCCTGTTACTATATATGAACAAGAAGGGCAACAAGACTGCTAAGATTAGCAAGGGATAGCAAGGGTATCAAAAACGGTGCTTGCGGTGCGCTATCGGAAAGAATCGGCGACTCCAAGCTGCTCACACCACTTTCATCCTGCTTCCTTCCTTCGACCATCGGTCTTCCCTATCGATATTCGGATATTACAGCTGCCATCACTCTCTGGAGTCAGGCTAGTTTGGCTTTTGCAAGAAATGCAGGTTGCTTTCGTGGATGTACTAGTTTCTGCAACTGGTGGGGTTCATCGAGGGTTGAGGCTGAGAGTGTCGGATTTGGGGCTATCAAGGTAGCCTTTTAGGGAAAATGGTTCCTTACAGGTCGTGTCCGTCTGACAACCAACTCTGAAGGTGTTGACCCCCGACGAGGAGGAGGACAACGGCTTCAACAAAGGAGTCCTCAGCAGCCCCATGGCAAGCAATAGTAAGGTGATGTAAGGTGCACAATCACATGAACAGCGGATTGGAGTTCCGATCTCCACAACCAGCGCGGGAAAATCCAACCTCCCAAGCCCAAACCTTAAAGCATAAACCCCCAAGGCCTTACTTTGCGGTGTTGTACACAGCTGAAAGCTCGCAACTCAAAAGCCACAAACCAGTTGGCTGTCACATGTCGAATTTTTCTCCGGTATGAAACTCATAACACATGTGAACTCTCGAACCGCGGACCGTCAGTCCTTCATCTAAAGCTCAGTGCCCTAAACTTGGTCCGCTAAAAACACCAACTCAGTCCCTCACACAGAGGCGTCGGCCCTTTCTATGCCTCCTGCCCCTGTGGCGTGGCGCCTGGAGGGATGAAGCCAGCGTGTTGTTGTGGCCGGATGACTTCAGACGTTGAAGGCAGGTTGAGACGCTTCCTCAATACGCTCACGAGCAATCATGGACAACAGGAGTCACAGCAACAAAAGGGCTGGCCCAAGTAGCAGCAGGAGCAGTAGCACTTGCAAGGCTCTGGCGCTGGAGTCGTCGTCGTACTAAGCAGTTGTTGTGGTGGCGTGTGAGGAGCAGGAAGAGTAGGGGCAGGGCGAGTAGTCTTCGGACACGGAGAAGGAGGAGGAGGAGGCGGAGGTCATTCTCAGAAACATGGTCATCACTATCATTTTCACCACCTGCATTGTAAACGCTTTTGCTCGCTACGGCGACGGCCGCCTCCGGAAACATGTTCCGAAAAATCTGTGGCTTGAAAAGCCAGCAAGGGTAAAAACGTTCTTCAACAGCTTCTGCTTGAAGAGTTTCGCTGGCTAGTTAGCGGGCGGCCACAGGCTGGAACCGGAGAGGCCCCAAGCCCCAATCAATAGCCAATAAACGCCTTCATACATATACTCCATTCCTCATTGGTCCAGCCCTTTGCCGGTTTGACACGTTTCACCATCTTTGTTTGAGGTTGGGATTTCTCCTTCTACCACATCTTGATCAAGCCCGTTTCTGCCCTCAGTGGTGGGGTTGTTCAATTTCAGGGTCGACTTTGATGTCGTCGTGGCAAGGGCTCTGGATGCAGGTGGCAACCCAGAAGCGACGGCAACAATGATTCTTGATCTTATTCCATTTCATTTACAGCCCGTTCGCTCCTTCGTATAGGAGCAGACCAATGTCGCCATCATCAACCATCGTCATCAGATCATTTGTGCATGGGCACCGCATAGAATTTCAGGAGGATGATTTTGTCTTCTGATGTAGCTCCAGCCAGGAATCCTAGATCGTTCAGGGCTTTCGGAATCGTTTTGAACAGCGGTAAGTCGAAAGATCTGACTTCGGGCCGATCCCACATATCGAAATCACTCGCATCTAATAGGCTGCCCAGCCCAGATGACATATGCGGGAATATACAGTGCCACTAGTAGCAACTGGACCCATATGTGAAGCCCGGGCCATGGCCTTCACCCCGAATTCAGTCGAGGACTCGACCTACTACATGGAAGTCATGTCTCTGCCCGAAAACTTCAAGTGCGAGACCGAGCTGGCAGAAGGAGTGGCAAGGGCAGCCGGTGTTAAGCCTCCTTATTTAGGGGCTTAGGGTTTTGGTTATTTTGACCCTAATAGGCCCTAATCCGTAAACCGTAAAGCCCTAAATCCCATGTGATGGTAACCGCATTCCGGCCACTTGCTCGGTTGGGCCACAGGAGCGAACAACCATGATCCACATCAGACTGTTTGCAGTCATAAGCACAAGAACTGCCCCTGGGTACTGGTCTTCACATATCACAGGTGTGCTACCACCGTAGCACACTACTGCTACCACTGCTGCCGCCACCACAACCACAGTCATATACTGAATACGGATGTACGTAATGCTTTTGCGAGCGCCCTACGTGGCACGTGCTCCGGTTTCTGCTTTTCAATCCTCCACCCCCGGACATCCCCCCACAGCAGTTAAAGAGACGGCACAGTTCCTTGCATGGTCTATACTCAAAACACCCCGACTATTTCAAGCTTAAAGAATCCTAGGCCCTAGACACAAAGCCCAAAACTCTCGCAGTTGAGCCGAAGCTCAGGCTCCGGTACTGGAATCCCAGGCCAGAGGCTGTCAGGGCCTTAGATTCCTTTGGGTCAGTCTTTCAGAGTTGGGCCCTTCCCGCCATGTCTTGCTCTTGCACCTCGAACTGGCGTAGACAGCGAGAAAGGTGAACAGGTGAAAGGCAAGATGTATTATTGGAGTTCACACTATGTTCAGCAGTAGTGGAAGGTGCCTACAGTAGTAACACGGGACAAGTTTTACGTGTGAGTTCGGTCTGAAGCCAGTAAAACTGTCGCCGCCCAGTCTGTGTTGTTGGAGATCTTCTACCCAGACTCTCGCGGCGTGAACGTCTTCGTAGGACAGGGATGGGATGTTCTGAAGAGCCGGACTGACTTGCTCTTGCTTGGTGATGGCTTACTGGAAACCGCTAAACCCGAAGCACAGCCTCGTCAGGCTGACATAAAGCTGCAATCAGGTTCCCTGTAGAAAGCACGTCAGTAAGGATCCCTCATGTCCGCAGCAGCCCCAGCACCGCAGCAGAGCGGATCCTTCCGGGAATCGGAGTATCACGAAGCTGCAACATCATCGCCATCGTGGCAACCCTATACTATTCACCCTAATAGTATGAGCAGGGCATGCCTTGGCTTGTCTTAAAATTAAACTAAACCCTCAAGCCGGGCTCGGGGTTTTTGTGGTTCCGGATGCCGCCGCCGAGCTCCTGAGCCCTAAAGGTGTTAACTCTGACAGCACCCCGTGAACCCAAAACCCTCCCGAACTCACCAAAACCCAAAGCCCTTAACCCGACCCCAAAGCCAATATGGGCCAGTGTATACTTTCCGCCCGAAGCACTTGAAACCACCTCTGCCAAAAGGAGGGTCCAAGAAGCCTGACATGGCGTTGAAGTTGGCTTGGCCCCCAGGGGGCTTTAGGGTTGGGGATTAGGGGATTAGGGTTTAGGGTCAGAGTTCCAGGTTATGGTTTTGTCGGGGGCACCAGTCGGTCAGGAAGGCAGTTTTTGGACCCGCAGCTGCAACAGCACATTTGAGGGGGTTTAGGCCTTCTACACTTCACGGAAGGTGTTGGGCGCTGTTGATTTTTTGAGCATTCTCGCATTCAGCCTTGTGCGTTCTTTGCTGCAACCTGGTCTGGGATGTGAGAGCTTCCCAAAAGTCAGCAGCCCAAGAAAGGAGCGCGGGGAAGTAACGGCTGGTCAGACGTTCTTTTCAGGTTAGCCGATGGAAATATAGGGTCAGCGCTCAAACTCCGACATCCTTTGCCGAAGTCGAAAACCCTCAGAGCTCACAAGCACCTGAGGGTCGAAAGCCCACGCTGGAGGATGAGCAGCACCGCCATGTCTTGAAGGGAAAGGCTTCATGGAGCAAACCCCGATTAGGTTTTCTTTCGGGTATTTCCACCTCGGAGCTGCCGGAGCTTCTGCCCTAGACCAGCGACCCCAAGTCTTTGTGACCCCGCACTACATGCACAGGACGTTGCCCACGCTCACCAGCATCATCTCAACGTATTGTTGTACGTGTGGGCAAGGCTGTGTGCAGGTATGCAGGCCTGCATGACTGCATGCTTTGGCGCAGGACTGAAACGAGGGCAGGCTTTGCAGGTCCTCCGATGCTCATGCCAGGCACGGCGCCCATGTGGTCGATGCGCAAGCACTACGCCCGAAGCCAAGGAAGCAACAACCCGCAGGTGTAAACATGTGTATGTAAACCTTCTTGGTGATCACCATCTGAATCTACCTCCTCCTCCTCCTCCTCCACCTCCTTCTGCGACAGCAATGACACGACGACAGCACCTATACGATTACACTAGTACGGCTTCAAGAAAGATACGAATGCCAGCTCCAGGAGCACATAAAGACAATTTCTGAAGGCGATGCCAAAGCATTGATCAAGGCACGAATGTGAACAGCAGTGCCAGCAATCGCAACCGAATGGTACCAATTAACAACATTACGTAGTAACATGTATAGCAAATTATAGCAACAAAGGAAGACAATAGTTCTTCATGCCGCAACTTCTTTGACAGTGCCACTCTTCGTTTTGGGCAGCCCATCCGGCACTGTAGGAGGAATTATAGCGTCAAGGGTGTCAGTCTTACAGCTCAGGCAACAGTCACACGGGTTGATTGGTGCTTTCAGTGATCCCGCCCATGCCGTTCTGCCGTCGTTCGAGTCATTGCGCGTGCCTGCGTGCTTGTGTCCAAAAATTGTAGCTGCAGGCGGCAGCACCTCAATGCTGCTCGCGAGCCTGTCGTTACTCCAATCGCTGGATAATGCAAAGACAGACATGTCGCTCCGATCACTGCGTTGCCCGATCGTGCAGTTGCACCTTGAAGAACATCAAGCTCTTGAATCCTCAGCGCCACGAGAGCCTGATTTCCTCGTTTTGCCCTGTCACGACGCTAGCTTCGTCGGAGACCGAATCCGAAGACCACCCCAAAATTACCCAACAAATTCCCATGGCGCAGCTTTGATGCCGGTGTAAGGGTCTCCGTGAAGTTTATTCTCGGTGTTTACCATGATACGGACCCTCAGAGCGGCCATGCCGACCACGTCCCACAGTTGACGAAAGCGTGAACAATAGTCGTAATGATTGCGGTACTGCGGTACCTTCGAGCCAGTGAAGTAGAGGTATTAGTAGGGCGCCCTACCCCCCTAAGGGTCCTTATCATGAAAACAGCCCTTCAGACCTTTTGCCTATGCCCCATTCCGCACTCCCAGGTCTTTATGTGACCATGCGAGGCTCACCCGAAGGCTTCGCAGTCCTGGCCTTGGTGTGCTGTTCACAGAGTGCCAAAAGCCCCAAACCCGGTAAGTTCCCTTGAAATCCCAGGATTTTGGACCCTATTATACTATAACTATAATAAGGAACCCCTAGAATACTATAGGTAATTGCTAAATTTCCGATCAGACTCCCAACCCGAGGCCCGGAAGGATCTCGTCATCCGGCGCACACCCACGGTGAAGCTAAAGATGAACATCGAGCCGCTGCCTTACTCGTTGGGCCCTTTTGGGGTGTAATCCGATGGGTTTGAATAGTTAGTCAATGCTGAGATGGCGGTGATATCTGACAGCCCCTTTCCAGTTGTAGATGATAACCCAGTGCGAGGGATCCCAGACCTGAAAGTGTATCTACTCCAGGGTGTTGTCTGGTGATGGTCGCAGCTCCTGAGCAAGCAAGATGATGGTGGAGAATTCTTCATCATCGGACCCCCAGCTTTTTTCTTAGGTTGTGCGGAGTGAGGGACACGATGGGGAATGTCTGCCATGGATTGGGGTTTTCATCTCATGTGGGGTGCCCACAACACATCTTGAACGAGTGAAATTGTGGTTTGGGCATTCAGTCTTAATAACTTGTTCTTCCAATCGCCTGTCATAGCAGTCAAGTTATCGGTGCGTTAGAGCGCATCCCATCGATTCCAGCGGGCTAGTATACGCTCTGAGTTCCAGGATCAGTATCGTCGAGTTCAATGGGCCACAGTTCCAGACGAACTTGGCGATCCTGCTTGGAATTCCACCCGAGCGTATCTCTGCCCGGACCCCTACAGTTCGCTGCATGATGCTGGTGTACTCGTAGCACAACACAGCTCTTCAGATCGTCAGGGCCGCAGCTCCACTGCGGCAGTCTGCAGTAACCGGAAGAAGATCTTGCGCAGTGTTGCTTCGAGACGTGTTCCTCGGGTCAGTAGGAGCGGGGATGCTTGCAATGTATGCGCAGCTACACAGCAAGGGCCTGGGGCACATAGTCTTGGCACGGGAGCGGCGGCCGCAAATCGACCATGCGCCCGCGCGAAGTTCAGTTCTGAAGGTCCCATGGGCACATTAGTGATACCCAGATGTTCTGAATCTTGAAGCTATGACATGTATGACTTCGTGAGATGACTTTCAGCCCTCTTGCACTTCGCCTTGACGTGACAGGCTCCGAGGCTGTAACTCTGGAACCCATCGCCGAAATCCACAAGCTTATCAGCAGAAAACAGAAGCTAGAAGCGCCAGACTCCAATCGCTCGAGGTGGCATCTGTGGCAGCCCGGCGTCGGCTGAAGCCCAGGGCCTAGAGAAGTCATTCGGAACCAGGGCCGGGAGAAGTGGGGAAGAGCGAGATTGCGTCTTTCGGGGCTGCTGAGCTGCCAAACTTGAGAGGTCGTCCCAAGCAAGGTCAGTCCAGGGTTACTGTACAGGATGTTGCAGGACTCTGGGTTGAGAAGTCTAGAGCTTCAGTAAGGGCCGAAAAACAGCTTCTTCCAGGCTGGTGCAGACCACTGCGGACGACTCTGATGCGTGAGGGCACCCGGTCGCCAGAGCCATGCATGGCTTTGGGGATTAGATTGAGGAAGTGGGACTTCACGGGGCCAGGCGTGCCGGGGGCCGATAGAGGTGGGCACCAGCAAACTCGAATTGCCAGCGTCTCTGTAGTCCCCTATGTAGAGCACCGCGGGCTGTTGTGGGCAACTACAACCGACGACCTCGTCCAAAAAGCTTCCCAACCTTCACTTCTGGCTTCTTCCCGGCTGTCGCGAGGTCAGTGTGCACGGCGGAGGGGATCTGCAAGACGCCAGGTGCAGTCGCCCATTGACTCGAAGCTCGCAGCTAGTCGCAGAAGTTCCGGATATTGGCCAATCGCACAGCACGAAAGCTCGGAAAGGGAAGTTTGTCGGCTTTCCCTGACGTGATGTACGAAGAAGGATCGTCTGCTCTGCCCCCTGTACTCTTATCACTCCAATTCTTCCTCGTGATATTACTGACGCAAGACTTCAGGGCAGTCGGGTTAAACCCACACAGCCCACAACAAAAGCCTTAAAAGCCCTCATGCACTCAGCGTCGCAGCAGGCCGACGTCTTGCCGCCGTGGACCTCACGGATCTGGACATCTCCATCGAACCTTCGAAAGATGCTGCAGAAGCCTCAAATCATGCTGTAGGATATTGTATAATATTAAATACCCGAACTGAGCATTTTGCTTTTGCGCCAGGCCGCAGCAGCTTCTGGAGGAGACGCAGAGAGTCAAGGCTCCAGCAGAACTCATGTTGCTGGGTTTATGAGGGCCCTTGAAAGTCAGAAGAGGTTTTCGGGTATGTGACAGTATCAAGTTTCGCGGATTATTGATTAGAGGTTTGAGGTTTAGGCTTCGGGCTTATAGGGTTTAGGGTTAAAGCGGAGACGAACATGTAGTTCTTTCACTACATACACAATGCGCATGCAACCACGTGCACGTGCATTCGTACCTTACATATCAGAGCTTGTGCGCAAGGGCGGCGAACTTGAAGTGCTGGACTTTGAAGCTGAAATCAACCGCCTCGAACACCGAAGCTCTTTAGAAAACTCGAAGCACTGCAAAGCCTACTGTGGCCTGAATGAATTAGAGTTATAGTACATTATAGTACAGTATACCTCAAAACCTTATTCTAATTATTATAGAGTTATAAGTTATAGTATTCTAATCATTATGGCCAAGACATCGAAGGCGCTGAGGCACTGAATGCCCAGGCAGGCGAGCTTGGCGAGGCGCGAGGAGCAGATGTTCTGCCTTCGGGCGGGGGAAGGCTTTAGGGGTCTTGAAGAGGTCGTTCAGAGAAGTGTACTACGGGTGGCAAATGATGAGGCAAGACTTCGAGTAGAAACTGAGAATAGTCATCACTAGACCTTGTCAAGGCAGGTTCGCTAGCCTCCCTTCCGTCGTCAGCTTCTTGAAGAGCCGGGTTTGGGAGCAGATCTTAGACTTGCAAACCTAAGGAGCACCCCCCTCAAGTAACAACAAGTGTCAGCTGTAGTCCCGCTATAGAAGTCTTGTAGTGTAATGTTGTTTGAATTATCAAGGCCCCTATGGCCAGCCAAAAATAACCCTCTTGAAACCCAATAAAACCGATACACAAGCCTTTTAAGCCACATAGAACCCTCCCAAGACCCGATAAAACCCCATGCGCAAACCCTAGGCTCTACACCCTGAAGCCCGGACCGCCCCAAACTCGGAAACCCTTAATCTCTGAACCCCTAAACCTTAAACCCTAAACCCCAAAACCCCCAAACCCCTAAAGCCCTAAAGCCCTACGCCCTAAGGCCCTAAAGCTCTTTTTGCCCGCCCCAGGTCTCTTCGAATCTTCAGTCTTTGGCTTCGGGCTCTGAGCTGGCGGCTGCAGCCGGCGGCGAGGCCAGACGTCGGAGAGCCTCTGCAGGGTTTTACAAGGGTCCCATAAGGGATAGAAGGGCACTCGAAAGGGATCTACAAGGGTTCCCATGTTCCGGAAGGGTACTGCCAGGATTCTATGAGGTCACTCTGCATGGTACCTTGAGGTTTCAGTGGTTTTTTCGTATGTTAGACGAGGGGCTTCAGCAAAGAGATAATGGTTTTGGGGGTTGAGGGGTGTTAAGGCAGCGTTTCGGGCTTAGGGTGGGGAGGAGTTCAGCCATGTTTGAGATCTTGGGGTATCGGGGTATCGGGCTGAAAGATGTCTCGTGTGTTGGATTCCGGGGACCTCGGGAGGGGGGGGGCTTGCGATTTATTGCGAGAGACGGGGGACCGGCTCTATGTCGGTGGTGAGCATAGGAGCTGTCGATCTACATGCTCGTGTCAGGTACTTTGTGGGTTTTAGGAGTCCTTGTGGATACAACAGAAGAGGTTGCACTTGTTTTCCTCAATTCAATGGTGAAGTGGTGCTGCCGGGTAGCCTCAGCACCAGCAGGTGGTACGAGACGCGCAGTCATGCTGACAGGCCTAGCCGTGAAACGAACCCCAGTCGAAATCTCGAAAGAAGGTGCTGGCGACCATTGGAATATGCAAAGTCCTTACAGAAGCCATCAAACCTTACACTCTCAGAGTCCTATTTTAAACCTCTCCCTATAACTATCCTAACCCGGAGCACCTGATTCCTGAATCTGAAACCCTGGATCCTAAAGTCTCACCACGCTTCTGCAGAGCCTTGCAGGTCACTGTTAGCGACCTCGAAGTTCCCGAGATTCCCGATGAGGCTGAGCAAAAATCGTAGTAGCCAGTCCTGAAAAGCAGGAGGGCCCGGCCCAGTGCTGTTTTCGGAGGGCAGCAAGAGTAGTTCGGGGTTTTGGGGTGTAGGACGGAGGCAATCATGGTTCGAATTTGCTGCAGCTTGGCAAACGCAGATCAATGAAAATTATGCAGAGTGAGCTGGAGCACAATACATAGATCCAACTACATTTTACATCATACTTGCAGCACTATACATGTGTGGTTAGTTTTATCCACAGCTTCCTAGGCCATCGACAGAACCGTTGCAATATGGGTGATGCCAGGGAGTGCAACATTTAGCAACAAACCTGGAATAGCACCAACGAACAGTTCTGCCGCCCACCGACTATCAACACTGACTGATACAGCTGCACATGCCGAGAAAGAACATATTCGCATCGCCGAGCATATTCGCCATCACCAGCACATCCAACATCTTGACGCAGCATCCCCAGCATCGTACGCAACTACCGAGAACCTCACCTGCCTTCTCTGCCGAGCCTTGTCATCTACATCGTCACCATCGCCATAGCCATCACCATCATCATCAGCAGCAGCATTATCAGCATCAGCATCAGCACCATAGTCATCATGATCGTCATCGTCATCACCATCATCCCGAATGCCTTCGCGCTGCACTCTGCAGCAGTTTAAGCTGAGTAACCAAAGCATCCATGAAATGCAGGCAAACAACGAGGAGGTGCCCAGTGCCGATGAAGTCGCCGAAGTCGAGGCAACCAGAAGGGATTTCACGACGCTACAAACCTGGACAGGCACTTTCTGCAGAAAAGCAGATGATAGAATCGGCGGAGTTCGAATGGTGGAATGCCTTCGGTGATTTATTTCGAAGCTTCCTACACGCCAGCTCTTCTTGCAAACAGGCAGATAATCAGCTTCTCCGCACGGGACTGCAATGTTCGCAACTCCCACTTGCGAGGATTCCCAAGAAGTCGAGTTTAGCGTCGGACATTGTCTGACGATGATGATCCTCGCCCGGTTCTCTTCCTCGGCAATGATGTTGGCAGAGAGCCACCAGCGGCTTTTGGATGTTTTTTTGCTGTAGATGCAGGACAAGTGGTCAAGAATCGCTGCGGCTCCACGCTTCCATAGTAGCAGTATGGTTGGTAATATAGGGGCCTAAATAACTTAAATAACTACCAATAATCAATATTATTCTTATTAGGGTTCCTTACTATAAGTATAGCATGACATATCCCGAAACCCTATTCTAGAAATTAAGGCCCCTATATTGGCCACTGCCAGCTCGATGCTCTGGACATGCCTTGTTCAGATCGTGGATGTCACCGCCACGGCTGCCTCGTCTGCTGCTGCAGAGGTGTCAGCAGAGGCCGATGTAGTCGACCTGCGGCGCTTTCAAGCTATTTCAACATTTCGGGATGCTGAGGCTGAGGCCCTGACTGCCACCCCGAACATGTTTTAGGCACGACGTAGTCTGTGCGCTCAAATCCTAGAGCACCATCCATTCGCAGCGAAATGACGGACATTGACACACTTCTGAATGGCAGCTCTTATTCAAAGTCTGTCAACAAATTTTTCTAGGCTGGTTGCTCTGCGGCCTTCGGCGTTGCAGCAGTTGCCCGAGAGGGTTCCACAACACGGCTGCAGTTATACATTGCGAGTTGCAGCTTGGGAACTGCAAGGGGATCGCATCCTCGTCCTTAGGTGCCAGCATGCGATCACATGGGCGTGCGTGAGTGCCTTCAAGGTCACTGTTGGGCTCACCAGCGGCATTGCCTACACTCAGGCCATTGGAGTTGTTTCGCAGCCTCGCGATTTCGCAGAAAGTCTCTCGCTCCAAACACCCTACGCACATCTGGTCTGCCTCACTGAGCCTGTCCCTAAACCCTCAACCCTTGTAAATCCATCTCATAGTGTCCTGAAGCTGCATTATGTCCAGGCAGATCTGGAACACGAGGGAACTTCCACGGCGCAAAGGGCCTAGCCCGGCCTAGCCATCAAGCTGTTCAGTGGCTTCGGGGCTTGAAGCTGTGATGGGTATTCTGCAGCTCCTGGCCGCAAACTCTCCCAGGCTGTGCAGCAGCATCAACGCGGGCTACTCTGGCGATATTGCACTTTCGCGCTGAGCTGAGAGGATCTACCTTCATGTGTATGTCGAGCAGTTCGCGGTGTTTGTCTTCGTGCCAAAAAGAAATCTGCAGCATTCAAGCGGAACCTCATTGTTCAGATTGACACATAGGCTTTATCCATCTTTATCCAAAATGCAGGTGCAAACTCGCTCTCGTAAAGGTGAATCACTACAGCCGGTGTATCTGTTGCTCTACCATGCTCTACCGCTGATCTTCCTGCTCCGACGACGACCACGACCGCCGCCACCACCACAATTCCCACCCCCACCACCGCCACCGCCACCCCTGCAACGACCACCATACTGCTGGCCACAGCATCAGCAACGACAAACGGAGGGACCCCCGGTCATCCCCATCACCAGCGTCGCCACTACTAGGTGATGAAGCTGGCGGTGATGATGACCATTAGTCTACTGTCAATGGCGACGACGATGGTTTGGTGTTGTACTTCTTGCTTTAAGCCTTTGGATCTGTGCTTGGTGCCCATAGCCGGCGTCAGGTGCGTCGCCGGCGTCCTGAAGGGCAACGTGGCGGCTTGCCAGCCGCACACTCGCAAATGACGTTCAGATGAGCGGAAGTTGGTTTGGAAATTTCCGTGCCCAATGTCACCCAGCATGTTCATTGTATGATAGCAGATAGCAGATCTCGAAGAAAGGGATTTGGGCTTCTAGGAGAGAGTCTGAGTCTATTGTTACTCGTACTACCAAAACAGAATGGCCCACAAAGCCATGAACTGCCCTTGCTGATAAAGCATTTTCTCCGAGCGCTTTCCGGGCGTCAACCCGACCCCCGGTCCCCGGTGGCCACTCCTCCGGCGAAGGCGCATAAAATCTAACCACTAGTAAAAGTAACGAGCAACTATAATAATCATCATAATAATGGTGCTCATAATGATGAGGGGAATAGTTATAACAACAAGAATACTGATCTTTTACCTTGCCCAGGGCAAGACTGTCGAATCTTCTTTCTGAGACGAGGAACCCAAACCCCTGGACCGCATCCCATGCAAGCCCGAAGGCCCGAACGAGACGAGGAACCCCAAAACCCTGGCCCCACCCCGAAAAGCCTACGAAACTTTGACTTTGACTCTGCGCAGCAACAACAAGAGTACTTTAAGAGACGACCAGCGGAGGCCCGTGGGTTGTGCCGATCCCGTGGACGTGACGGCCGGGCATGGAATGCCTTGGGATACAATGTGTTTGGGAATTCATTTAAGGCGTTGGAGTTTAGGGTGAGGTCCGGCTCAAGGCGAGGGGGGTTTAAGTAGGCTTCAGGCTTCCTACCTTCGTTCGGGTCTCCGATGCGACTTGCCCGGCCACTCCAAGAAGTAAACGCGTTTTCATCGCAGGTGGGAACAGCTACGGCATCTGTTAGCCCACCGGCCAACATGGCCTCCGGCATTGTCTCCTCAGTGGCCGGTGCCTAAGCGCCTGGGAAAGCTGCCAACATGTGCCGGATCAATCAAGGCGGTTCACTGTATAGGGCCTTCCCCATCGCTCTGATTTTGTGAGCGCAACAATGCAACGGCTGTTGCAGCGGTGCGTGACTCTGTAGATTCTGCAGAGGCCCAGGGATTGAAAGCTAATGTATGAGCACTCTGAAGAGCGGCAATAGGCATACCAGTAGTAGCAGCAGATTGTCATTGCCCGTCTCCATGGTCGCTTGAGGAGTGCAGCACCGTGAACTCCTCGTACACCGGCAACTTCGAGCTGAGCTGCTCTATGGGAACTCTCTCCTACGATGTTTCGTGGGGGACCCTGCTCATGCTGGATCTTCATACCGCGGGATGAAATGCAATGTTGGTTTGCAGGACTATCGCCGGGTATTGATTCTAGTCAGATGATGATGCCGGTTCTTGCAGTACGCGTGCTGTTCCCGTGAAGAGTGTGCTCATGATTGCAGTCCTGGCAACGGCCTTGGCACACGTTCGCATTCCCTGGCGATGCTGGTGAGGTGGAGGAGTACCGTCATCATCATCACCACCATCACCATCATGCCCGGTAGTCGTGTAGCAGAATCTTCTCAAAAGTAGTGTTGATAGTAGCCGCAGCCTATTGACCCCGTCGTAGCAGCCGGGGCGATGGTGTTCGTCCTGTGGCAGTGGTAGCAGCAGGAGGAGGTGGTGGCACTTAGCAGGTGGGAGGAGCCTTGCGAGCTCGAAAAATGTCAGCTGAAGCCGAGGACCTGCAGTCCCGGTTGTGCCCCTGAGCAGAGCCTGCTTCTGAGATTCTCTGGCTCGTCGTTTCCATTTCATTGTCGTTCTCACGAGCATGATGGATATCTTCCGTACTAGTTATGACTGCATCTTTACCGTCATCGATGTTTCGTCCTGTCAGCAGCCTTGTCGCTGATGGCTGACATGTTTGCTAACAGTCGTTCTCGTATTATGGCTTTTTGGTAGCTTGTCTAGATAGCTGTCAACATGCGGTAGCAGCTTTGGCCCCCGTAAACCTAAGCACACATGTTGAAGGGCCTTCTTGGTTTGAGAACGCAGCTTTGCTCGTCGAGTCATTCCTCTCACCTTTGTATTCATATCGGGTCTTGAAAATTCGAAGAGCGCGTGCGTCAAGCAGTCCCGAATCCTCAGCTTCCAACCCCAAGGTCTAGAATCCCAGCACTTCAGCTGACCAGCTGAGCCTGCAGACCTTCAACTTTAACCCCCTGTGTTACGGCATGCCTCCACAAAGGAAGGCCCAATCACGATTCCCGATCAATGTCAAAGTAGGTGTTCTCCACAAAATGTTCGATGTATGTAGTTACATGTATAAACACCATACACAAATGCGTATACTCATACACATCTATTCGTGTAAGTGTATACATACCGACAGCCCGACCACCTCCAGCCCGGAACCTCGCATCCTGGAGCCTGAGGCGTGGCCATCACAGTTGCAGGGACATCAGTGCCATGGAGCCGCAGCCCGAGAACCGCTACAGAAATGGTTTTGATCAACTTCAGCCAGTATCAAAACATGGATCCCAGCTTGTTGAGAGTCCAAGGATTTCAGATTTCACGGTTAATCACACGGAAGGTTTATTTCGTCAGCATTGCCAACACTTCACGCTAGTCTTGTCTCAAAGTCTCTAGGTCGGTGAGTCTTAGAGTTGTACATTAAGAGTGCAGTGCGACATGAGGTTACAAAAGAATGCACAAAGTCGCAAACTAAGTGTCATCTTCTCGAATCGAGCATGTGGATAGTATTCCGTCACAGCCTGTATTATTATGACTACCAGCTATCAGTACCACTAGTATCTTGTTGGCTCTGAAGTTCCTTTTGTTATGACGATGGCTACGACGATTGTATCGGTGATTGTGTCGAGTCTCTTGTTTGTGTTGTTACGGATATCGGTAGAACCGGCATCATGACCAAGCTTGCATGAGGTTGAGGTGACTTGGGGATTTGTAGGGTATGCAGGACATCGTGAGAGTTTCGAGACTTGCTTTCACCCGTTCACATGAACGCATGGGTGGTCCTTCGTGGGTTGCAACGGCATATGTAGTGTGCGCATCTGTGTGTTTGTATAGTGTTCCCGTGAAAGGCAGGAGCATTGCACGCATGCACAAAGCAGTTATGATGGTATTCCTACTCAAGCCTCGGGTATCTATGCACTAGGCTCACCAGGCCGAGGCCCCATCGCTAGACGAACGGAAATGGAAAACTACAAACAAAAACTGCAAGCTCTGGAGTCTGCAGTGTCCCAATGATAACCGCTGTGCAGCCAGATCCTTGCATGACCTTTGATCTTTGGCTGTCAGCAGTCTTGGCGATCTACACGTCAGTCTGGAGGGCTTGTCGACTGCCGTGGACCATCGGCATCCACAAGTAGTGACTCTGTCTAGGCTTCACTAGAAAAGAAGGTGGAGCGCAGGAGCAAGATGAAAGTTCCCTTTCTACATAGACACTACTGGACGCCAGACAACCACTGAACACGCACACACACACACACACGAGAGAGCGTGGAAGGGGCCAGAAGACTGCTCCTTCGTTGCAATCCAGCAACCCCTGTCAGACGATACCATGTGAGCGATGTAGCCCTCCAGTCCACCACGCCTGGTCATTACTTCAAGGCTTTCCTGCCTCACCCTCGAGCTCTGAGCTCTCTGTAGCACCTCCCTGCTATGGTGGAAGAGCAGCTGAAACAAGCCGAGGCTTTCAAGGAGCTTTTGGGGCCGATTATTGTTCATCAGATTTCGTGTTGCACAACTAAAACCATGGCGGGGGCTCATGATTTCTGAGTTCACGCATCTGCACGCAGGAGGACGGAAATCGCTTCCACAAAGAAGGCCGGATGCCGGAGTTCTGTGCATGAGCTGGAAGATCCCCCTGTCAAGGCAACTACAAGCGTGCCCTGGGAGCGTACCACAAGGCGGGACAAAGACATTCAAGACTCTCGGAGAAGCGTGACGACTTTGAGGTCTCCGCGGTCTGTGTAGAACTGTAGTACATGAGACACCGCTGTGCCAAAGGTGTTTTGCTTCGTGAACGGGTTGGTGCCACCACCTGCGGGTCAAAAGGACGCCTCGCAGGACCCGTCCGCCCCTCTTCCGCGATGTTGGCCCAAACATCTCAGGCCGAAGCCCGGTTGGAACCCTCATCTGCATTACAGTCATGACAGTTTGTCATGCTGCGCCATGCGGTCATGATCGTATATACAGCTGCCCATGCAGTGCTGTTGCTGTTGGATATGTGGCATGGCAACCACATGTCTAAATAGTCTAATATAGGTAATCTGTATGCATGTATGTGCTTATGTATGTATACAGATGATCAACCAGTCTGCTTGCATGCAACACACCACAGTATTGGCTATACCGCACGTGCCTGCCGTGGTGTGGAGGATCCTGAGGGCATCGGCAGCAACCAGATTCCCCACGACCGCGTGGAGGACCTGAAGAAGCTGAGTCTGGGCGATTCTCGTGGGAGTGAGGGTTCATGGGCAGGGGTCCTTTCGTACGGGATGCCTGCAATAAGGAAGCTGCCCGGACCACCGTACTAGACAAGTGCGTGCATGCCCGGTTTGCAAGTCTAACCCGAAGCCCAGAGCTTGAGTAAAGTACCTTGACAAGGGATGCTTGGTTTCGTCGTGCTGAGCCCTGACGTGTCTGACGATTTGCAGTGCTTGATTCAATCTTGTGCTGTTCGGGTTGATGTGCTGCAGTTCGTTCTGTAACCCAGGTATGTATATGACAGAGAGCATCAGGTCTGCAGGTGATGAGGCCGGAATGGCCGCCAACCACACCTAGAAGCCGGCAAAGTCGCTGCATCAGCCAAGGAAGCAAGCTACCCGACTGAACATGGCAGTTGCCCGGCAACATTGATCCGCTACGAGCCAGTCGTCATGCCTTCTCTTCGTCTTTCGAGCTTTACCTTCTGATGCAGTCGTTATTTCTCCGGCATGACTTGGCCAGAGTTTCGGATTTCATGCTGAACCCGAACTGCGCAAATTCTCGGTCGGTGTGTGTGTGTGTCTGTCTATCTATCTGTCTGTCTGTTTGTCTGTCTATCTGTCTGTCTGTCTGTGGGTCTGTGCGTGTGTGGGCGTGTGGGCGTGTGGGTGTGTGTGTGTGTGTGTGTGTTTATGTGGGTGGGTGGGTGGGTGGGTGGAGGGGTGGAAGGGAACGCAGACGCCGCCCAGGCCTGCTACCTGAAACTTGGAGACTTCCACAAGTGTGTCGAAGCCTGCACTGCGGCGCTCGACTTTGGTGCCCACACGAAGGCAAACACAGTCACTGAGTTTTGATCTCATGGGTCACCTAATAGATTTGCAAAGTCTGTTCGATCGCAACACTGGGCAGCAGACATGAGCTTTCGGATCGTTTGGATTCACCAGCAAGGCTTCGTCCCAACACCCTAACAGCTCAAATTGTCGTCCATTCTAAGGCTGTCCACGCCAGCGGAGTTGGAAAGTCTGAAACCCAAGTCTTGAGTCTTTGGACCCTACACGGGAAAGCATTGGGAAGAGCTCTCAATTCCCGAAGCTCCAAACTCTCAGCCATCTGTCCCACGACCCTATATAAGCCTTAGTCTCAAGAACCCTAAACTCTTAGTTTGTCCCAAGACCCTAATGGGGCTTTAACAATTAGAATAGGGTTTTGGGGCTCATGATACTATAATTATAATTAGGAACCCCCAAAATCAGTATAGTTAATATGAAGGCCCCTATAGTAAGCGCTGAATCCCCAAGCCCCAGCAAACCGCATGGGAGGCGTACTTCCGACGGGCGCAAGCCTATGTGGAGCTCAGAAACTTGAGCTTCTTCGGCGGTATAGTTGGGAGTCAGAGAGTTTAGGGTTTGAGCGTTAGGGTTCAGGGCTTAGGGTTTAGGGTAGATTAGGGTAGCGATCTTTGGCCGGGTTCTTGGAGCTGGACAGCTCTGCCTTGAAGCCCTCATGCCCTAAGTCCCTAGCTCCTAAACACAAAAACTAGACTGCCTTATCTAAGGATCTTTATGGCACGGATCCTACTGCTTAGGACACTGTTAAACCCCACAAGGCGACGCGGAGGCAGACCTTGGTAAAGCGCGGTCTCTGGCGCCTGAGGACGCCGGCGTCCTCGCGCTGCTGCCTTTTGGGCCAGGAGTACGATAGGGTTTTTAGGGAACCCGAAACCCGAAACCCTTTAATCCTAGGGTATAGAGCTTTGAGCTTCGGCTTTGTTAGAGCCGTAGGGTTTCATTGTGTTTGAATACGGTCTCAGGTTTGGGCATGACGGTTCTGCAACAGGGCGGAATGAGGGAGTTTCGGGTGCTTTCATGGGGGTTCGAGACTTCGGATTGGGAGGAGAAATGGGGTCAGACCATTTCTGATGTCTTTGGGCTCCTGTGAAGGCTTTCTGTTCGTCAATGCTGTGACATTTTGCTTTGCAGGTAGGACATGGGAGCAAGTCACACAGTAACACAAGTGTCAGCAATACCTTTGACGGTCCGGCCTTACTGGGGTCTCCTGAACCATCCTAACGCATTGAATTGGCATGTCGGTGAGTTGTCCAGTACTGAGACTAGTACTGCAACTGATAGATTACAAGTGGTAGCACGAATCAATCCCATGACCGGCATGTGCGCTTGAAGCTTGCTGTAGGACACCCCACGTATCCTTTTGCACCAACTGCTAAATATGCAGAGGATGAGGCCTTGATTCCCAGACTTCCGCTCGTCTTGTCGTGCCAACCCAGGCGCCAAGTCCGCCGAAGCATGAAGCAGGGCGATGCAGAAGATCGACAACGTTCTCTAATTGCAGCTATGATCACGCAACAGCATGCAACAGCCACAACATCGAAAATGACGCTAGAGCCTACTGACTTCTGTGCGAAAGGATCAGAGGTGCAGGGTCTTGTGCAGATGTTTCGCCAGCGACGGGGCATGCTTGCTATCTGGTCTGCAGGTGCTGGGTATGGGTCCACATTCTAGCGATACTTGTGAGAACAAGGTAGAAGTCACCACTATCCTGCAACAGGTTGCTGGATTGATCACTTTTAGCATATTCCGGGCAGTTCTACCCTGCATGGGTCTGTACCCGTATCTCATTTCAGCACGTGGCTCCTGTCAAGTGCAGAAACAGCCGTGATAGACGGCATCCTTAGTCGTCTGTAGCTGGTACAAGTAGAATCCCGAAGTAACACCTGTAAGACTAGAACAGAGAAGATGGCTTCTTCACGCATTGTACGTCCGACTGCTGTGAGCTGACGCCATGTACCTACACAATCGCCCCAGTGTGCCGATGCACTTGGGTGCGAGTCCCTTTTTTGTGGTGCCATCTTTGCCTCCTGGCCAGCAATTCCATACCGCAAACCCCGTGCCACCACCGATGCCAGTGCCTCAAATAGCACCACAGCAGCAGCCGCAAGCGGTGACAGCCTTCCAGGCGATCCCCTTTCCTTTGACCCGGCCAGGCCCACTGATCATCCAGCCACCGCAGATTGGAGTGAACATCACGACACAGCGGAGTTTTCCCTTGCCACAGGCAACGTGGCAGCCGCAGGCACAGCTCATGTGGCAGCCGATGCACCAGGCACCGTTCACCAGAGTCGGCCATCAGTGGCAGATGCGTTCATCGCAGCCNCGGAGTTTTCCCTTGCCACAGGCAACGTGGCAGCCGCAGGCACAGCTCATGTGGCAGCCGATGCACCAGGCACCGTTCACCAGAGTCGGCCATCAGTGGCAGATGCGTTCATCGCAGCCAGCACCGCCAAACTATGCCCACGTCGTGCGTGATCTCGGACTGACTGTCCAAGGCGTGCAGGGCATGGGGACTCTGTCCCATGTGACAGCTGCGGCTGGTCACGCTGCACCGCAGCCTGCTAAAGAAGCGGCCAATGGCCCGCAACTTTCCGTCCCGCAGATTGACCCGTTCTCGCGCCATCAGTGTGTGGGAACCTTGCGAGTTCCGCAGCTGGCACATGCCCTCTCCCACGTCCCCGCGCCGACGAAAGCTCTTGCGCAGCCAGCTAGTACAGCCCAGTCCTATTCACCACCCTTGAGCATCAATGCAGCTGTCCATTCCTACAACCCAATGCCGAAGCCGAACCCAGCTCAGAGCAAGCCTGTCGGTCAGGATGCAAGACCACCCTTGACCATCAATGCAGCTGTCCATTTGCACGAGCCAGTCCCGAAACCGAAGCCAGCGGCCCAGACCCCTCAGAGCAAGCCTGACGGTCAGGATGCAAGACCACCCTTGACCATCAGTGCAGCTGTCCACTTGCACGACCCAGTCCCGAAACCGAACCAAGCGGCTCAGACCCCTCAGAGCAAGCCTGACGGTCAGGATGCAAGCCCACCCTTGACCATCAGTGCAGCTGTCCATTTGCACGACCCCATCCCGAAGCCGAAGCCAGCGGCCCAGACCCCTCAGAGCAAGCTTGACGGTCAGGATGCAAGTGCTTTGGAGGCGGCTGCGATTGCACCCATTATCCCTGTGACCCAGTGCCAGCCGCTTGCAAGCGCGCCCGCATTTCCGATGGCTGCCACGCCGCCCAGACCCAACCGGCCCGAGAGCCAAGTGGCGACGGAGCGCCAACCAGCCACTCAAGCCTTTGAAACGGCACAAGCCGCACAAGTCATGGAAGTACCAGTGCCAGAATCCCGACCTCGCAGGATGGGAAGAGATGCTAAAGAAAGGAGGTGGAAGCTCGTTCAGACCGTNCCGGCCCGAGAGCCAAGTGGCGACGGAGCGCCAACCAGCCACTCAAGCCTTTGAAACGGCACAAACCGCACAAGTCATGGAAGTACCAGTGCCAGAATCCCGACCTCGCAGGATGGGAAGAGATGCTAAAGAAAGGAGGTGGAAGCTCGTTCAGACCGTGGAATGTGAAGACGGTGTCGAGCGTCTTGACCCGGACGAGGTGCTTTACGATCTGCACGCGAAACAGTGCGTGCTGGTAGATGTCCGGGGTAATGATCGTGCTTCGGGCTACATCGACGAATCCATCCATGTCCCGTGTACCACAGAGGATCCATTCTATCCGAAAGTACAGAAGCTTGTGGAAAAGTTGACAGACGAAAGCTTGGTGGTCTTCACCTGCCAGTATTCGTGCCACAGGGCACCCACGTGCGCTAATTGGTATAGGGCCAAAGCTCCTAAGGAGCAGCGTGTGGCGGTGCTGGAAGGTGGATTTCGTGGCTGGGAAGCGGCGGGCTTCCCGGTTAGAAAGGATAACTTTGTTGATGAAGAGGCAGCAGACAAACATGCCGTAGAAGAAGGTGCTCGTGTAGCTACGAAGCAGTTAATGGAATCCTTGCCAAGCCTAATGGCCCGGCATTCCGGAGCCTGATGGTGCGGCATTCCGGTTGCGGCACAAAGGATGCCCTTCCGTGCATGTTGAATGGCGGAAGAAGTATGAGCCAACAAGGGCAGACTTCTGGATCCCCAGATGGCGCACATCAGGGATCCCTTTCTGCATGAGTTTGAAAACATGTCTCGGAATCGAAGCTTTCCTAAGGCTATGCTGGCATGTTCGGCAAGCCGGAGCCTTTGCTCAAAATGGCCCGGGGTCGTTGAGCAGTGGGAAGAACCCAAAACCCAGAGTCCAAAGCTCCCAAAGCTTTCGTCCGAGGCGACGGAAGAGGCTCCCGCAGAGGCATCGGAAGAGGCTCCTGCAGAGCAACCAGCTCCGCCGGAGGCCGTGCAAAAGGAGGACGGGACTGGTGCATATCTGTATATAGGGTTGTTTACAGTGCTTTCACGGGGGTTTTGGAGGGCTCAGGGTTTAGAGGTTTAGTGATTGATGCAAGGTCGTGACATGCTGTGCCTTCGTGGGTTGTCTTGCGGACAAGAAGATGTTTCTGCCAGTTGGTATGGATGTGCCCACTTACGACACATCTAGATGCCGTCGGAAAATTCGTGGACCTTTCAGTAGCACTCGGCAATCGGTAGTCGATGCTGTGCTCCGCGGGGGGCTGCTAACCGAGGGCAGAATTTCCCAAAGTAGCCCTTCAAAGCAGATAGGCAACCCAGTGTTGATAAAGTTGGTTTTTTGCAACATTTTCACGCCTGCATGTTGATGTAACCTTCTTTCAATCCGACGGCATTTCCTGTCGGCACCCAAAACAGCGCTCCGATTGTTGGCGGCCACTCATCCCGAATTTGCACAACAGGCCCCTGTAACGATTGAGAACTTGAGAGCTTCTTGAGTAGGTGGTTTCTGTATATGCAGCTTTGGTAGGAGCCTTAATCCCCAAAGCCTAATCCTGAAGGAGGCCCCTTGCACTGCCGACCCGCTGGAAGCTCCCACCCCGGCGCGCGCAGAACGCCGGGCGGAGGCGCGCGACCTCGGCGAGGCCTCGACTCCTGCATGGGATCCTGAATAGTTCGCACAAACTATATACGTCTGCAATATACCAAGGACTATATACTATGTACTATATACCAAAAAAGCTTCTTCCCTTAAGGACCACATGATCCTGAAAAGCAGAGGCCCTATGCCCTTATGCTCTATGAGTCCCTAGATGGTACGCTTGCCACCAATTACAGCGTAGTTCCTGCACTATAATGGCTTGTAGTCTGTACAGTATGAGGAACCCAGGATAACCCAGGCCAAGCCGAAACCGTCACAAACGGCCAACGCTACTGTACTGGACTCCAAGGCAGCAAACAAAGTAGGAACTGTAAAGTTGTATATTTTTTTCCCTGCGTTGCTTGTGGATGCTTCTCGGTGCCAGAAATTGAAACAGTGTTTCATGACTTGCCGCAACTCAGAGGAGCGTCGTGCCCGAAGGCAATGAGACTTCGTAGGGGCCCGGCATCACCTATAACCTCTGTCATCATCAGCCGCTACTATCAGCATTACTATCATGGTCATTCCAATCATTATCGTCTTCGTCACCGCCACCGTCATGCTTTCGCAGATGAAGATGAAAAATGATAGGAACTAGCATTCCCAACAATTGTAACAAGAAGGCACACGATGAGGCCAAGAAGCTGGATCGCGCCGTCCGAGACCCTCAGCCTGAGATGAACCATCTTTAGCAGATGCTGCACTGCAAGGGTTGGGGCCGGGGTCGCCTTAGGAAGGAGTTGAGGTCAGGGTCCGGCAGCCGCAAGACCCTGGCAGGAACTCCTTAGAACTCTCGCGGAGAACAGGCACGACATGGCCATGGGTATAAGCAAAGCACAGTATCTCCGGTATCCTTCAGCGCTCGCAGTCGTGTGTGTAATTTCACATCCGGGGCTTGCAGTTTCCTTTGTGCTTGGGCCTGAGGTCTCGGAGGCCTGGGCTAGAGATGATGACGAGAACACAACCAACACAACTGCTGAGGATGGACCAATGGAGGACGCGAAACATGAAAATATTGGGGATGAATCCGCTACGAGCAAGGCGAGTAGCAGCCAAGAGTTGGAGTTGTTGCATCGAACGGTTCTCAAGGGTGTGCTCAGTGCACCAGATACGACGTTGAATGGGCAGCTGCAGGGGCAGCTGCCACATGTGTTGCAAATTAACGGAAGCTGTTAACAACTTGACCCCCCCCCCCACGCACAACTCCCAACTGGATGTCATCGACTTTTCCGGTGGCTGCTTTGAATCGCAAGGCCGGCAAATGGCAAGTAGGCCGTGCCTCGACACATGTCAGATGGTGCCTTGACAGTATCGTTAAACTCAGCCTGCACAGTCCTGGAACAGTCACTTAGTCTGGAACACATCAGTGCATCTCTTGGCCAAGGAGCTTACTTATGCCTGGCAGCAAACAGACGCGGAGGCAAGGCTCGAACAAAGCGTGAGCTATTCGATCTGGCCCTCCCTGCAGAAACTCCGAGCCCAAAAAATCCGAGAGGGCACTCTGTACTCCGGCAAGCATTCTGGAGGTAAAGGTTTACGTGTCCTTCGACCAAGCCGAAGACCTCACTGACGTGACCGAGTCGCAGGTGCAATCAGCCACCTGTCGGGCAGAAGCTTTGGAGACGGGCTGCTCTTTTGTTATTGGCGCTACTGCTCCTACGACTACAAATACTACTACAACTACCACTTACTACTACTACTACTACTACGACTCCTACTCTACTCCTACTCCTACTCCTACCGCTACTCCTACTGCTACTCCTAGCTGCTCCTACTGCTACTGCTACTGCTACTGCTACTCCTGCTGCTGCTGCTGCTACTGCTACCGCTACTGCCCCTGCTGCTGCTACTGCTACTGCTGCTAGTACTACTGCTGCTGCTACTCCTCCTGCTGCTGCTACTGTTGCTACTACTGCTGCTACTACTACTACTACTACTGCTGCTACTACTACTACAACTACTACTACTACTACTAGCACGACTACTACTACTACTACTACGGCTACTTCGACGACGACGACGACTACTACTACTACTACTATGCACTGCTAAACCACGATGACGACGACGACTGCTACTACTGCTACTATACTACGACTACTACCACCACTGCTACTGTAAGAATTCGACTGCTCCTCCTCCTCCTACTTCTGCTAGTGCTACTGCTACTGCCACCCACTACTACCTACTACAACTACTACGACGACGACTGCTACTACCACCACCGCAACTAGGTAGATTTTGCGATGGCACTGGCAGCAGCAGCGAGCAGTGACTGCTGTTCAGGTGAAGACGGAGATGGTCATGTTGTTGTTGTGAGTCTGGTAGTGGATGCAGAGGTAGCAAGGGCGATGCCCACGACGGCGGTCTCAAGTGTGGATTCGCGGGTGATCATCGTGCCGCTGAAGGTGATGATAGGCTGCTTTCTAGGACCGCTCGGCACTGAATCCACAATTCGAGATGGAACCCCTGGCCGGGTCCTTCTTGTGCGTGGCCTCGGTTTTCATACGTCTGCCCACGCAGCGAATAGAAACGATGGTGGGTACAACGGCAACCAAAGGATCTCCACTTCGAGTCTGGGTGGTTCCTTAAAGCTGAAAGTGTAATTATACCCTAGCCTTAATTCCATCTGGCCAAGGTTGGTGAGCAACTTCTCTGTAAAGACATGGCCTGATGCAAAATCAGAGGAACTCTTGTTGAATTTTGCCGGCTCGGGATGCGCGAAGATCAGCTGAGGAGTTCGGCGAGTGGAGCGCGAGCTTGCTCATCAACGTTGACAGAGGAGCTATGCTTGCAGCCGGAGGGATGGAGGAATTGCCCAACCAAGGGGTTCTGGAAGTTGTTGTACTGCTATTGAAATTGAGTTAAACCTTGCGCATCCCCTTCATTTCAACTAATATAGGGGCCTTAATAATTGCCTATACTAATTTGGGGGGTTCCTTATTGTAACTGCAGTATAATGTACCCCCAAACCCTATTCTAATCATTAAGGCCCCTATATTAAGAGAACTTGAATGTATACAACTGACGAATGCTGAAATCTCTAAACTAAATGCATTTCAAAACAAAAGTTTGAGACGCATCTTAGGAAAACCCCCCACATTTATAGACAGAGAGCAAACAAATCA
>BGNK01000370.1:229958-261539 GCA_003297005.1 Symbiodinium sp. clade A Y106 | reverse complement strand
GCTGTTGGAGTAGGGCTTCAAAAATAAAAGCGCTCGTATATTCGACTTCCTTCATATATAATGGAAAAGGATATGAGAGGGGCTCTTTGTGTCTGCTCACTCGTAAATCAGATGCTAGACCTGTTAGACTGCATCAGAATCGGACGCTTTACGAGCAGCGGGAAAGAGATGGCCCACGCACACAGGCTTCTTCGTAAGAGAGACTATAGCATTTTTATTATTAGAGGAATGTTGTATTAATAAACACTATAAAACACTATAAAACGCAAAAAAACACGTTTTGTAGTACTACATGAACAAAAATAGCACGCCCTCCAGCATTTCAGCTTCTCCAACACGTAAACTATCATAAATCTTTGGCCGAGATTCGGCGCCAGATTTATACACATATCAAACCCGCGACTTGTAGCAGCACTGTTTGCATGCACATGGCGAAAGGCACGATTGTATCGCTATTTACGGTGTTTTCGGCATATATAAGTAGTGTCCAATGCAGAGAAGCAACCTCTGGGAATCGTGTGGAAGAGGCGGGTGTAGATCTTGGGGGGGGGGTGACCATATATGTATATATATATGCATATAGATATTCTGCGGCAGGGTGAACAGGGCTTTCTTGAAGTAAAGTCCTACATCCGAAATTCCGCTCTAAACCTAAAAAATTAGGTTTCAGGGTGTTTTTCCCTTCCAAGTAACCTTGATGACATACATGGTAGTTTCCGAAAATAGGGGACCCTAAAATAGTACCCTAAATAGTAGGATCCTTATTATAAGGACCCGCAAATTAAGGAACCCCCTATTTTTCGGAAACCCTAAACCCTAAACCCTTTATAGAGCCCTTAGATCCCTTTAAGGAACCCTTAAGGGATCCCTGTAGAGGTACCCCTATTTTCGGAAACTCCCACATGCCACAGAGCCCACGTCCGCCCCCCCCCCCGTAGAAGCAAGGGTCTTCCAAGCACAACCTGAAGTTCCCTAAAGTGTCCCTAATCGCCAAAACCTACCTTAGCGTACCAAACCCTACCTTTTTGTAGGTTCTTATTGTGAGCCCTATTTTCGAGTTTATAGGGACCCGACAAAAAAGGTAGGGTTTGGTATCTGAACTCTAAACCCTAAACCCAAACCCTAAACCCTGGAGACTCTGAAGTCCTCTTAGCCCAAAGGGTCCTATGTACTGTTATGGGGAAAAACTCCCCTGAGTCATAATAGTAATTCCTAATATGGAAACCCTACATTCCACTGTATCAGTACATAGGACCTTTTGGGTAAGTGTCCTTATAATCGCCAAAACCTAAACTCTGAACCCTAAGCCTTGTTACACCTTCAACCTAAAGCCTAGAGCCTCAGAAGTCTTCGGTGTAGTGTTAAGATACATTCCGTACCCAGACCTTCCAAAATCCCTTAATTAAGGAATATACTTTGAATCATAACAGGGGTTCTGTTATAAGTTATATAAGGTATATGCTTATTCAGGGATTTTGGAAGGTCTGGGTAGTTTGGGAAGTCTTCAGATCTTTTTGGGGAGGAATGCTGAGTTTAGGGTTTCGATATTCGGTTTAGGGTTTTAGGGTTTAGGATTCAGGGCTTAGGGTTCAGGGTTGCTCAGTCTCTGAGCTACGAGCATGTTGTTGAAAGTGTGTTAGGGGTTTCCCAGTGCTCCAATTAGTAGACGTGTTAGTTTGTTTTCGCGGGGGGGGCTGGTTGCTGGGCTCTTAGTGATGTAGAGGTCTGAAGAACGAACTACTGTTAGCGAACCTCAAAGCCCTTTTAATTTTAGTCTGCTTCTTCTGAACCAGGCCAGGGAAGGGCAAGTACAACAGCAACTTCGGCAAGGGCTACAAGTGAGCGCACACCTTCTACCCCAATCCCTACGCCCCTAATTGAGAATCGTTTCTCAACCTACATGGGTAGATCTCGCGCCCTAGGTCAGAAGCACTCCTGAAAGGATATAGGGGGTCTAGACTTAGCATAGACACTGTCGGACTCTTTCGGGACTGCCAAGGTAGCAGAAAAATGCGAATCAGTTGGACATATAATCACAAATGTGTTGTCGCAAGCTGTGCTGTTGTTCGGTCTTGCTACCATTCTGTCCGCCCCCAGTACCCTCATACCGATTTCAGGGCTTGAGGGTTTAGGATCAGGGTTTAGGGCTTGGAGGCGCCTTCCATACTGAGTAGCACAGCAGGTAACCATTTAACCTTTTAGGGTAGTACTATAAACCTGTATATCCCAAAGGTGAACCTGTAGTTCCCTCAGGATACTGGACAACTAAGCATATATGTGAGCTTGAGACACCCTAATTAAGCCCTGAGACAAAGACCTGCAACCCTGAAACCCCAAACCCTCGACCCCTGAACCCTAGACGCTTAGCCTTACAACGCTAGCTCGCCGACGCCCTAAGCTGCGACCCCGTGCTTGCCAGCTGGCAGCCTCAACAACCTATGCGCAAGGACAAAAAGAGGCGATGACGATTCGTTTTAGGTTTCGGGTTTAGGGCTTTGGGACGATGATGACTCACTGATTATTGGACCCGCGTGAACCCGCAAGCACCAAACTTAGAGCTACGTAGCATTGGCTACCTGGGCTTTTGAAAGGATGAAGATTGTGATATACAAGCTGCTGTTGTTTTTGCTGTTGTGGTTGGCTGTGGTGACACTATGGTACTACTGCTAGTGCTCCTAAAACTCGTATCAATTCTCAGTACTGCTGATGAACGAAATCCTGCATCGCTTTTTGTATGTCAGACATCCCTTCCAAACCCGGAATGTTGAAATTGGCCTCCTTACAACACTTTACTTTAGCGGGTCATGTGCACGAATGACCGAGATCCTGCATCACCAACCCGTCCGTGCAATGTTGAAATTAGAGGGGCGCGGGGAGCTCGACTGCTGACAATGATATACTTGTCGTGTTGGGGGTCATGCAGGATTTTGTCCATCCACCGTAGCACTAGTATTCCAGTACCGGTACAACTAGTACACCACCACGAACACCAACAAAAACAACACCAACACTCCCTGCTACTACCATGGATGAATTCTGCAAATACTGCGTAGTCCAGGGCAAGTCCCCTCCAGAGCTCCCCTCTTGGAGGTTCGTGGGTAGTTATCAGTTATAAGTAGGCAGGAGAACTTAGCTATTAGGGGGGCAATAATCTTGCTCAGCTTGAAACCCAAGTACGCTACAGGCAATTTCGGGGGTTTAGGGTTTTTTATGATGGTTTAGGGAGGACCTGAGCAAGAGAATACAAGCTCCAAAACGCCCTAGAGTGTAAGCATTTCACAAAACCGTTATAAATCGCTGTCGCACCTTATACGCATTTTACAAAACCGTTATGAATCGCTGTCGCACCATATATGGAGACAGACTATTGAAACCGTACAGCAACACGGAAGAAGGGTTCGCCGAGATTCTTGCGCTGGGAAACTTGCAAACCTGCGGTCCCCTTTGTAGAAGCTCCAAACGGTTTAGGCCCAGAGAGCCCCAATACCCCTTAATTAAGGAATATGGCTTAAATTATATAGGGCTTCATATATGATTTAAGCTATATTCCTTAATTCCCTTATAGAACCCTTATAGATCCCTTTAAGGAGCCCTTTAAGGAACCCTATTCCTTAATTAAGGGGTATTGGGCTCTCTGGGGGGTTTAGGGTTTAGGGCCAACCCCGTCATCGAGCACCCAGGAATCCCCTCCTCCGTGCATTGCGACAGTGCTCGGAAGAATTAACTAGTAAACTGATTCCTTAGGGTTTCTGAATAATTTTACAAACAAAACCGACCCCCAAGCCCGAAGAGTCAAGGCACCTATGTTACGGATTGTCGAGAGCATGTACATACGAAGCGCCAACAATTCAGGGAGACCACCCCTTCTTTTCGATCACTGGAATATGAAAGCACCTCACCATTTGCTTTTCAAGCGTGTCTCCCTGTCTGAAGTTCTACCCCCCTTAAGGCCGCCCCGTAGACCCTATGAGCCTTAAACATTAAACCCCGAACCCTGAACCCTAAAACTACGCTTTAAACAATTAACTATAAAACCTAAACCCGAAGCCCTAAAACCCTGTAAAGCCCTATTTCCCGTATCACATTGCGTGATGAAGGGGTTTCGGAGTTTGCGGTTCCTGCCGAGGCCCATCAGTCGACTACCGGCCCATTTCCAGGATTTGATAGAGGCCCGGATTTTTGGGGCGTGTTTTTCTTTCGTTTTTTCTCGCATACTCAGATTGGTGTTGACAGTATTAGGGGGTTTTAGGGCGCTAGGGTTTGAGTTCAGGGCTTCAAGGTGTCAGGTTTGTGGTGTTTAGGGTTTAGGGGCTCGTATTTGTTTGTGGGGGGTTCGCAGCGTTGCATTGGCATTTAGAAGGCTTCCAGAAAGGGTCTTGAGAAGGGTGGTGAAAGGTTTTGGTGTTTGGTCCGTGTTCGAGGGTGACTTGTACGACTGACCCTGACATGTTACACTGATGACAGCGGGTGATGCCCATGTTGTCGATGATCGGGACGACGACGACAGCAGTAGCAGTCAGCGAACAGTACGCGTTCAGATCAGCGATCATTTATGGATCCGGGGACTGAGTAAGTGGGGACAATAGGTGCTGTAACTGTGTGTAAAGTGGCCTAAAATCCCGATGCATGATTATCGCACTCATAACTAGTAAGTACTCATAACCCTAAACTAAACCTTAAACCCCACACCTTACTTTACTAAGTCCCCGGATCCTCCAGCAGCCAAGACGGCACCGGGGTTTTGGAGACCAGTCTGCAGATGCAACTCCCAGCCTCAACAGGTCTTGGGTCCATGTGCCCATGTAAGATAACGGTATATTATACCGTTGTCCTAATTCCATAGTAGTAGTAGTAGTAGTAGCAGTAGTAGTAGCAGTAGTAGCAGTAGTAGCAGTAGTAGCAGTAGTAGTAGCAGTAGTAGTAGTAGTAGTAGTAGTAGTAGTAGTAGTAGTAGTAGTAGTAGTAGTAGTTTGGCAATCGCGAAACAACCTGCCAAACAGTATACAGTTCAGTGCAAAGCAAAAGCGCCTGTACATGGCCCGTAAAGCAGCCTTTGAAACTCTCCAAGCGGCCTGATCAATAAACAAGCTCAGTTCTTTCACAAAGACGCGTTATTGAGAGGAACGAAGCCTTGCAGACGGTCTTCCCCCAAACCGCAACAGACCTAAACTTGGACCTCAACGCTGCAACACCATGTAAACCAAAATCCCCACCGCCACCCGCAAAGAATAAAACAAGACTAAAGCCTAAACACTACATAAGCCCCATAAGCCTAAACCCCCTTTGGAGCTTAAACCAAAAGCCCGAAAGCCAAAACCTTACACCCTCAACCATAAACGGTGCAAGCCATGAACCCCAAAACAGGTGGCCGCCGAGCTTGAGGCGGTCCAGGCGCCGAACGCGAAGCGAAGCGCCGCAGGTTCGCCCTTGGGAAGGTTTGTGTGTGTAGGGCTTCTGGGCTGAAGGGTTTAGGGGTCTCATACCCAACTAATATTACAGCTTGCCAAATTATCAATACTTTTCCTCAGGGTCCCTTCTATTGGAATATACCCATGGCAGTTGCATTAGTTGCCACACACAAGAACATCTTCCCTCAGTGGTGGAGCGACTTCCTTGGGGCAGGTTTGCGCACCTTGCGCACCCCAAACAAAGACGCAGACGCTTGACCTGAATCCCTAAACTTTTAAACCCGAAGCCCGAAACCCTAACCCTAAGACTCTTAGGACTGGACTCATATATTAAGGCTTTTGGCCCAAAGACCATACCATATAAGGCTTTTGGGCCATTTTGAGCCTTAGGGTAAACCTAAACAGCTGAACCCGAAACCCTGCACCCCTAAACCCAACGTCTGAAGCACAAAACCCTTGTAGCGCTAAACCCTAAATCTTGGCCGCGGCACTTCTCTGAAGCCTTGAACAAAAGCCCTGCTCTGCGTCTCATTCAAGAATCCACAGGGTCCATGTGTACCTAGAGGCTCCATAGTAGTTCCTTTTTGGGGGTTCATGTTTCGAATCCTATACAGTAGCCCATAAGGCAGTCCCCAAAAAGGAACTTCTATGGAGCCTATGGGTACTGCTATGATCCGTAAACCCTAGTCAAAGTATCTCATAGGGTGTAGGGTTTACGAATTCATTTTGGGGGCTTTGGATCTTATCTCTAAGGGTCCATGTACGCTAAGATTCGGAGGACTCATCGACCATACTATATAAGGTTTTTGGGCCATTTTGAGGCCTAGGAGTACCCATGTAGTATACACTTAGGCCTCACCCATTAGAAGGTCTGAAGGTCTTATGAAGCAAGGGATTCTAAACCCTAAACTCGAAACTCGAAGCTCTCAAGAATCTGAAGCCACTGAAGCCCCGAACCCTTAAAGCCTCAAACTCCCAAGCCCTTCCAGGGTTTTAGGGGTTTAGGGATTAAGGTTATAAAGCCTAACGGCCCGAATGCAAGCCCTCATGGCTCCTCAAGGTTCTCAGCCGCTGCTGCTTGGTTCTCCTGTGAAGCGCGCGGCGCCGAGGAGACACTCGTGGCTGCGCCAACAGTCCTTAACCCTAAGACATATCAAAACACCTACAGCCTCAACCCTAGTCCCTGAACCCTACACCCTAAGGCTTCTGAATGCATCTAGGGTAGCTTCAGCCTTAGGGTAAGCATCAGCGGCATGCTCCTGGGACTTTTCAGTGCTTGCGCGTGAGGGTTTGGGGGTAAAGATTTGGAGAGACAAGGCATGACAAGGGCTTTCAGGTTCACTGACGCGAAGAAATGTACCGTACTACTTTTGCATTGGGCACTGGTGATACACGACATGGAGACTTCTGGGTAGTAGGACCTCATAAAGACATATATATATATATATACTGATGATATGCATCTCCATGTACGTGCTTTAGAGAGGGGGAGAGCGAGAGAGCGAGAGAAAGAGAGAGAGAGAGGGAGCGAGAGAGAGAGCGAGAGCGAGAGCGAGAGCGAGAGCGAGAGAGAGAGAGAGAGAGCGAGAGCGAGAGAGAGAAAGAGAGAGAGAGAGAGAGAGCGGCAGGAACGGAGGCGGGAGGGAGGGAGGGAGCGAAGGAAAGGGAGAGAGAGCGAGAGGGGTATGAGAATAGGGATCCAACATCCAGAAGAATTGTTTATTTATCGGTGCCTTCGAAGAATAGCATGAATAGAACGGGAGGTTTGAGAAATTGGGGGTGCTATACCCTTGCTGTTACAGGGCGATATAATTGCAGTTGGTCTACAGATAGAAGTTTGGACTTCCGTTGAGCCTGGTTATGGATGCATATCTCAATGAATACGACCCTAAGCCCTAAATTCTCAAACCCTAAACCCTAAACGTTTTGGTTTAGGATTGTGGATTTAGAGTCACGACCTCGACCAGTGCGGCCGCAGGAGACCACTTCGCAGGGAAGTGCGGCAAAGCTGTCCATTGGCTTGCAATGTGAGGTTTGGTCGTCCTAGACAGCCAACTGAGAATGCGAAACTTAAACCTAACCCTTAAACCCTGGACCCTACACCCTCTACCCCTTGACATAAGCTTGAATCGCCTCATGCTTGTAATATAATAAAAATATTCCTGTGAGCCAGTGATATATCAAAATTATCTAGATATTGTGCCGTATTCCTCAAAACCCCGCTCTTGATTTTTCAGCTGCTAAAACCATTCGCAGCGTAGTATTCTGTAACTTTGACCCCATTATTTGGATACTCGGACCCTCTACAGTAGAAGCCAGAAAGTTGGAACATCATTATCCTCTTGCCCCTGAAAATAAAGTATAGGGAATCCCAGCAAGAATCATCCTAAATCAATGTTCCAACTTTCTGGGGTTCATTGTAGGCATTACTAAGTCTTCGGGCCCATGTTTTGGTAGAAGGATTCAGGTTGGGGCAGTTGCCCCCCCCCCNCCCCCCCCCCCCCCCAGCTTCGAGCGAAGTCGCAGAGATGCCGCTCAGAACCCTACGGGTTTAGGGCTAAGGGCTTAGATGCAGCTCAACACCCGAAGGGTCCAAGCACCTTCTAGTCACGCACTTTCCCAAATCCTAGCCTACATTTCTACGATCCCAAACTCAGGTACCTAATTATTGCCTTAACCCTGAAGAACCTACCTTTTGGGGTTCCTTATTATGATTTCCTTATATAAGTCCTTAAAAGGGTAGGCTCTTCAGGGTTAAGGTGGGTCCTTTGGACCCTGAGAGGAACCTAAGAACGTCTCATGTACTGGGCTTTGGAGTACCATACTTTAATACTTTTTTTCTTAAAGGAACCCTTACGAAATAAAAGTTTATACTTTTTTCTCCTTGGTTACTTAAAAGCCCAGTGTAGGGGCATGGCTCGGGACCTTGGGTTTGGAACCGCGGCTTCGGGCTCTGGGCTTTCGGCTTTTTTGGGTTTAGGGTTGAGGGTTTAGGGTTTAGGAGTTTTTGGGTTTAGGGGGTTGAGGGTTTAGGAGTTTTGGGGTTTAGGGGGTTTAGAGGTTTAAGGGTTTAAGGGTTTTGGGCTTTGGGTTCAGGTATAGGCGTATAGGATTTGATTTAGGAAGCTGAAGCTTGGGGCTTGGGGTTTTCGATTTTCAGGAAGTTTCTTTATGGCAATAGGCTGTAAAGGGTTTTTTCTTTGGGAAGCTGATTAAGAAACTGATTCTTACCCGGGTCCTTATAGAACCGTTTCGGGGTAAAGAACGCCTATATCATAGTACCCGTATAGATCCCTTATAGTAACCGTTATAGACCCCTTCAAAGGAACCCTATTCTAATTATTTAGGCCCCTATATTGCCTAACGCTAAGCTGCAAGCAAGACCCCAGGGGTGGTAATATAGGGGCCTAAATAATTAGAACAGGGTTCCCTTGAAGGGGTCTATGAAGGTTATGATAAGGGATCTATACGGGTACTATGATATAGGGGTCTAAATATTGTCCAATACTTTTGTTAGGGGGGTTCCTTTTTATTATAACTATAGTGGAATATACCGCAAAAAACCTTTTCTGATTATCAAGGCCCCTACATTACCCTCAATGGATGTCTCATCGCCCTTAAGTTGGGGTGACGTTTGAGGGTCTGGGGTTTGAGAGTTGAATAGCTACGACAAACAGAACCAGATACCACAAGTTACAGGTTAGGCTAGAGGTACAGGTTTGAGGGGTGCATGTGAAGATGCGATCGGTAGACAGAGCTGGGTACTACAAGTTAAAAGATAGGCTACAGGTACAGGCCAGAGCTAAGCCCTCGATCCTAGTTACCCCTAAGTAGGTCATGGCTTAAATGCGAACCCGGACCTCGGCAGGCACTTGCCGTCGTCGACATGTGAGGAAAGCGCCCGATTCACAGAATGTAGGGTGTTGGTGCGGATACTGGGAGGTTATTTTGGCTACTTGGGCTTGCCGGCTTCGTTTTGAGGGTCCGGACATTCGCGGGATTCTGCTTTCATGTTTGCATGCGCATGGGGTCTTTCTATTGGCTCTAGAGCTTTGGTATATCGGGGTTTGGGTTTGAGGTTCTCACAGCCTTGGCTTCTTGGGTTGGTGGCTTGATGTAGAAACTGGGACTCTGCGATTCAGCAGCTTAAACAAAGGAGGTTCATTCATCTACCTTGTGAAACGCTTATACCAACACCCTACAACAATCTAGACAACACTATCGACCCCCTATAAGGCCCTGACAAAGCCGTGAAGAAGCCCGATAAAACACATAAGACAGCATTCCTCCCTCTTTATTGACTTCTTCAGATTGGTTCTTTCATGCACGTTTGTTCGACTGTCCCAGAGGTTTGAAAAGGGTGCTGTAAAGGGTTTATAAGTCATAACGGTGATACACGATTGAAAACTTAAGGTTCATAGAAATCAGGGTCTTGGGGGTGCAGGGTGTTGCGTTTGAGGCCACGGTTTCCTGTTCGGTAACCATTCTAGATACAGGTAGGTACTATATGGCTAACTGAATCGGCTCCGCAAAACAATCGCGGGAGGCACCATATGCAGCGATACCATGTCAATAATGATATTGCCAAAGAACATTTAACAGTTATGTGTGTATTTTATGTCGAACATAGCCAGCACGATCTCTTGTTGGCAGTCATGTAATGTATGGTACTAGCAGCACGATTTAGACATGCAGGTGTCAGTGTGTGTGTGTGTGTCTCTGTCTGTGTGTGTGTGTGTGAGTGTGTGTTTGTGTGTGTGTGTGTGTGTGTGTGCGCGACTGTGTGCATCGGCGTGCTGCTGTGGGCAGTTTCCGGGGCATCCCTCAAACCCAAAGCCATCAGAACAAAAGCCCTCAACGCCCAAACACGAAACACCAAAAGCTCCCAACCCCAATCTCACATACCAGCCCCTTACGCACCACATAAACACCCCTACTTGGAGGTTCATGGGTAGTTATAAGTAGGGTTTGTAAGTGCGATGAGTTAGTTTTAATATCATATACCAGGGGACTGACAAACCCTGCTTGCAACTACCCACAATAAGTCCCGTAATATAGGCTATAACGCACTTATCCTACCTTATAAACTCTACTTACAACTACCCACAAACACCCCTATTCCTGCAGTCCTTGGACGCACTTCTCCTTCTCCCAGGTCCTGTGCAGAAACACTCCGGCGCAAGCCCGAGACTGCTCGAAGATAGGGCGTAAACCTTCCAAAATCCCTTTATCAAGGAATATGCCTTAATTAAGAATATCCCATGATTAATAAATATCCCTAAATCTTGCAAGGGATCCCACTAATTATGGTTTACCTGGACCCTGTTAAACCTTCCTTTCTACGGTTCTCTATTATGATTTCCTTATATAAGTCCTTAAAAAGGTAGATTATTTGGGGGTAAGGTAAGGTATATTACCTATGTACGGGATGTTGGAAGGTCTGGGGGCGTTAGCTTCTGGGGCTCGCGGAGTGAAGCCAAGAGAGGTACTGCAATGGAGGCTCCATGTCCCAAAACCCCAAACCCAAACACCCTAAACGAAAATCCGGAAAAGAATGCACATGCCTGTACGGGAGTTTCCGAAAATAGGGGACCCTAACATAGTACCCTAAATAGTAGGATCCTTATGATAAGGACCCCAAAATAAGGTACGACACTCCTATGCAGGGGTAGCTCAACACCCAGTGCCCTGCTCGGCAAAGGCGCATCAACTCCAAGTTGTGGGCACAGAAGGTCATGGAGGCTCAGGGTTTTGGCGTTGGGGTCTACGGAGGTCCCAGAGACTCCAAAACCCCTTAAGTAAGGAATATACCTGAAATCATATCAGGGGTCTTATTATTATAAGTTAAGGCATATTCCTTAATTAAGGGGTTTTGGAGGACCTGAGTTTACTAGGTATCGATTTGGTGTATTTTTCAATTTCCCTTAGTGGTTAACATAGAGCCCTAGTTGTAAATGATTTTGTGATGTTGAAATCGACACCTAGTTTATGGTTTCGCGTTTGGGGGCTAAGGTAACAGGGTTCATAGGGCCGACAGCCCAAACAGTCCCCCAGCAAGCCCAGCAATCAATTCGCAGTCCTGGGGTTTATTTCGGTTCTCAGGGTTCAGGGCTACTCGGGATGTTGGGTTTCAGTTTCAGGGCTTCGGATTTGGTTCGGGCTTCCGGTCCGGTAAATTCTAAACCTTAAACCCTGAACACTTAGCCAAACTTGGCGTTCTACCCGAATGAAGCCCTGGCCCCTAAACCCACAAACCCCTAAACCCGTAAGCCCCTAATTAAACCCTAAACCCTTAAACAATTAAACCCTGAACCCTTAATTAAACCTTGAGCCCTAAACCCCTAAATAAACCCCGAAGAACACCCTGAACCCTATCTCCAAGGCCTAACTCCTACCTTACCCAGACCCCCGGGAGGATCTTCAAATAGATCCCCTAATTTGGGACCCTAGCTACTAAAGGGTTTTTATAGGAACCCGATCTCCTTTCTAGATCCTTTCGGGGGTCTGGATCCCTATTATAAGAACACCCCAAATAAGGTACCCCTATTTTTCGGAAACCCTAAACCCTTTGTAGAACCCTTATAGATCCCTTTAAGGAATGCTTAAGGGATCCCTTTAAAGGTACCCCTAATTTTCGGAAACTCTCTGTAGGACTCAGGAGATCGAGGGTTCCGGGACTCAGGAGGATTCGGGGTTCACCAGATTTTCTTGGCGTTCTTCTGGCTGGCTCTTGGGACTTTAACTTTTTGGGTTTCTTTATGCATTATAATAAGGAGGCTAACAGTTTAACTCTTAGGAGGGGTTCAGAAGTCAGCCAGGTTTGAGGCTTCAGGGAGCAGGGTTTAGAGTTTAGGGGTTTGGATTAGGGGTTTGGGGCTTTGGGGTTTTGGGGGTTTTAGGGTTAGGGTTTAGGGGTTTGGACTAGGGGGCTTAGGGGTTTTAGGGGTTTAAGGTTTTAAGGCTGAGGTTCAGGGTTTACCTCTAAAGTCTACATTGTAGTTCTGTTCCATTATAGGATCCTCAATAGAAAGCTGGTTAAACCGAAAAGGAATTAAGGTTTAGGGGGCTTTGGAAGTAACGTTTATAAAGCGCTTGAAGGGAGCCCAAAAAACTAAATGCTGGTTTTCCAAGGCTTTCCCATAGCCTACTAAGCTCCACAGTGGCAGGGAGCAATTTCCTCAGAAATCCGCAGCTTCCTCTCGAAGAACCGGCAGGTCGGGACACAGCTTTAAGGGGAAATCTGAGGTTTAGAGATCTAGGGCAAAGTTTAGGGATTAGGGTTTGGGGGTTTAAGGTTTTGGGCTTAATATAACAAGGTAGGGTTTAGTGTGCAGGGGTTCGGGTTTGGGGTTAAAGGTTTAGGGCTTTCGGGTTCAGCGTTTTGGCAGTAGGGGTTTAGGGGTTTAGGATTTAGGGCTTCCAGCCGAGCCCGGTACCGTGTAATTCACAAGAGCTCCTTAAACGAGTAGAAAAACAAGCAGCCATCTACATGTTACTCTTTGAAGTAATGAGGAGACTGTGCATATACTTAGGCTTTCCATTTAAGCTAGTCCGGGACCTATGTATGCACTATGAAGGTACATGGACCCTTGGGGTTATAAGCAGCTTTGACATCCCATCAACATTAGTATAGTGTAAAAATAGTATAGTATAGTACAGTGTAGATTAGTAGAGTATAGTCTAGCTGAGTATGGTATAGTATGATACATTCTGTTATATTGAGATACCTTAGTCTAGATTAGTAGAGCATAGTAGAGTATAGTTTAGTAGGGTATAGTCTGTTACATTGTGTTATTCCAAACAGCCATTGATCACCGGGGACATGCGCTCTCCTCGAACCCCTGAGACCCTCGGACCAAGGCAAAGAAGACGCCTGTCTGGAGCAAGTCATGCTCTTAAAGGCTTGCCTCGAGGCTCCGTAGTAGTTCCTTTTTGTGGTTCATATTTAGAATCCTATAAGGTAACCCCTAAAACGGGTACTACTATGGAGCCTATGGGTGAAGATGATTTGCAACCTGGAGATGGCTGAGCCAGACCCTCTGACTCGCAAAGGGTCCGCGGCCCGGTGCACTGTACATTGCGGCTTTGGAACGAGATGCGCCCAAATGTATGCACAGGAAGATGAGGGTGCCATCAAATCTGTGGCCCAGGATTACTTATGATTTTATGGCATGAAGAAACGGAAACTATTTGCTTCGTTCTTCGGGGTTCAGGGTTTAATTAAAGGGTTTATAGGGTTTAGGATTTATAGCGGTAAGCTGTTTTGGGCTTTAGGGTTTAATTCTGGCTTTAGGGTTTATAGGGGTAAGTTTTTTGGGGGGGGTTTTAGGGTTTAATTCTAGGGTCTATAGGATGGAGGGTTTATAGGGGTCAAGTTTTTTGGGTTTAGCTGCTTTGAGGAAGGTCTCGACTTCCCCAATGATAGTCACGAACCCCAAATACTATGCCCGAGGCTTCCTTCTTACAAGTATACCATAACATTGCCATGGTATACCCCCCAGACCCTACTCTTCTGATCCAGAACTTGACACATCCCTTTGTCAAGTGTTTCATGAGTTTGCATACTGAGCTTCAGGCAGACCTTAAACTCTGAACCCCTAAATCTTAGAGCCCTAAGCCTCAGAAACATGATGGCTTGTTTTATGGGACTCGGGTTTAGGTTTAGGGTTCAGGGTTTAGCGTTTCGGTAGCAAAACGTACAGCCCTAAGCCTCAGAAACATGTTCAACAAAAATCATGGTTAACAAGCCTGCAACGACCTAGTAGAAAGGGATTACAACCAGTGTTCACCCGCGCCTCTGCCGATGCAAGTATGCCTGAGCCCTAAACCCTAAACCCTCTGCAGGTCGAAAACGGAGAGAAAAAAACTTGAACCCTTAACCCAAACCCTAGTTCCACCAAAAGAAGCCCTAATCCTCCGTTAGCCCCAAAGAGTTCCTCAACCCTACGTACGCCCTAAACCGATGTAATACAGGGACTTAAATAATTATCTATAATGTGTTGGGGTTCCTTATTATAAGTATGGTATAACGGCCCCCGAAACCCCATCTATATGAGGTCACATCTCTGCCGGAGCTCCGAGAAGCGCTGAGCCTCGTTTTGCGATTGCGATTGTTTGAGGCTGAAGCTAAGGGCCTTCATAGGGTTCCGTTAAGGGATCTATACGGGCTTCCTTTTAAGGGATTTATAAGGGCTCTATATGATGCCTAGGGTTCCTTTTAAGGGATCAATAAGGGCTCTATAAAATTCTTAGGGGGTCGTTTAAGGGATCAATAAGGGCTCTATATGATTCTTAGGGCTCCGTTAAGGGATCTATAAGGGATCTATATGATGCCTATGGTTCCTGTTAAGGGATCTATAAGGGCTCTATATGATGCTGCGGGTTCCTTTTACGGGATATATAAGGGCTCTACATGATGCTTAGGGTTCCTTTTAAGGGATATATAAGGGCTCTACATGATGCTTAGGGTTCCTTTTAAGGGATCTATAAGGGCTCTATATGATTTGTCACGTTCGGATGACGCCGGTTCAGTTGTTCCTTCTGTTGCCAGTTTGCTTTCTGTCCGACAGAACGCCGAACGGCTTTTCAGATTTCCGTCACCTCGGGCTTCTTGGGAGAAGCGAGCGCAAGAGCAGTCCCAGGCCCTTTTGGTGTTGAGACAGGCTGTCGCCATGGAGTGGTTGTCCCCAATGCTTGTTTTGTGGTTCTCTGACGCAGCAGGTTCGCAGGCCTGCCAACAAGTCTACGAGGCAGGGGTTCTCTATTCACTCCACGGCCTTTGGTATTCTTCTCATCATGAACCTACGCTGCCATCCAAGAGGTCCGATCCTGGGAAGATTTTGCCTCGTTATTTACAGCTTTGCTGACGAACGACGTTTTCAGAGAGTTTGAAAGGCATGGCGGAGACAGGTTTCTCGATGAAGCTGACTACCTCCGTGCGATTGGAGCATTCTTAGGGTTCCTTTAAGGGGTCTATAAGGGCTCGATATGATTCTTAGGGTTGCTTTAAGGGATCTATAAGGCTAAGGGCTCTATATGATTCTTAGGGTTCCTTTTAAGGGATCTATAAGGGCGAAAAGGGGGGGAATCTAGAAGGGCTTTGAGGCCTAAGCTAAGGGCCCTCATGGAGTTCCTTTAAAGGATCTATGCGGGATTCTAGAAGGGCTCTATAAGTGGAGCCTCGCGCGTAGTTTTTGTAGGGTTGAGGTTTGAAGCCTAAGCTAAGGGCCCTTTGTGGATTTAGGGTTTAGGGTTTAGGGCCCTCTACTTAGGGGTTCACGGGTAGTTATACTTGAATGTTGGAGGGTTGGAGGGTTGAGTTGTTGTTTGCAATGGGGACAGGTCGGGATTTATCAGGTTCGAAGGGGTGTTTCTGAAGAGAGGTTTGGGTTGTTCTTATTTGGGCAGCCTTGTAGAGTTTCGGATTTTGAGGTGTCCGGGTTTAGGCTCTTTGTTCTGCAAAAGTTGTTGGCATGATGTACCTGTATAGATGGATGGATGGATTTATGCACTTGGTGATATGCATCATCAAGAGGGCCCTAACCCAGCTTGTAGGCAGCTGTGTTTCAAAGGATTGGGCGGATTTAGCATTGAACAGGACCGAGGAGACTGGCGAGTTGATATGGAATGTTTTTCGCACTCGCTTGACAGGTTAGGTCGAACCGGGAATGTTGGATACAGAAACATACATACATACATCTATATATATATATATACACGCATGCGCATGTATACATCCGCTGTTTAACGTTGATTCCGTTGTTCCTTGTTCGTTGTATTTGTGGTTTCATGGCTCATGGTTCCCCTATATAGCACTGCAAACCCCTCTGAAGAGCACGCCACTAAATGTGGTGCGCAGCATTGTAAAATAGTACACAACTTCTACTTCAGTATGAGGAGACTTCGTAAGCTGGCTTGTAAGCATTGTCATGACAGGCTCCTATAGTCCCAATTGACGTACTTAATTTGCCTTCGAAGTATTGTCGCTAGGGCTCTGATAAAAGCCTAAACCCTATCTATATTCCTCCGTTGTAGTTCCTTCTTTGGTTTAGTCCTACACGGTAACCCCAAAACAAGCACAACACTGGAGACTACAGAGGTAGACCCAGTAGCCTCAGCCCTGAACCCTAAACCCTTAAACTCTAAAACTCCTAAACCCCTAAACCCTAAACCAATCCAGACCCCTAAACCCTAAACCCCAAAACCCTTACACACTACACCCTGAAACCTCAAAATCCGCGCTTCTTTCCCCAGGAACCAGAGCCCGGAGGCTCGACGTCGCCCGGCGCAGGTGTCCAGCGCCGGATTTGGGGCTTAGGGTTTAGGGTTTAAGGTTAAGGTTGAGGGGTTTAGCGTTTAGGGTTAAGGATCCTTTAGGATTTGGGGCTGTGCTCGTAGGGTTTACGGTTAAGGATCGCTTAGAATTGTGGGGCCTGGGATAAGTTTATGATATTGTCGAGCTTTGGGGTTGAGGTTTTAGGGGTTGGCGGTTTTTGAAAGATCGTGTGTTGGGCTTGTAGGTTTGTAGGGGCATGAGTCTTTGCATTGGGGGTTTTAGAGTTCAGAATGTTTGGGGGCATTGAGCGTTTTTGTTTTTTTTTTGGGGGGGGTGGAGGATGTAATATGCGAGTCGGACTGGTCGACAAGGCATTCTTCGGGTCAAGTTCCCTAGTCCAGGAACCCTCCGCCCTGCACCCATAACAACACTAAGGGTCCAGGTACCCAAATAGTATATACTTTGACTTTAAAACAGTCCCTACATATAAAGCAGTCCCTACATAGGTATTTTCCAGCCAAAGTATCGACTATTTGGGTACATGTACACTCATGATAGCTATCCAGAACCCATGTCGCGACTGTTACGCCGCTCTATGCATATTCAGGGTTCAGCCGTTTGGCGTTTCGGGGTTAGGGAGCATGCGGCTCGGGGTTGAGGTGAGAAAGGGAAAGGTGTGGGCTGAGAGTATTGTCCCTTGTTGTTTCTTGTCTGTCTGGTTCACCAACTGCATATTACAGGATCCTTGCCATAAAACTGGCTAACCAAAGCATGAGTTACAATGGAGACTATGGGGATGGTATGTAACGTGGATCCGGTTTGCGTGGTACCAGAAGCCCAGAAACCCCACTCAAACCCAATGAAGACAAGAACCCAACCCCCCGGAACCCTAAATCCCTCAGCCCACCCTATACCCTAAACCTAGACCTCAACCTAAGCCCTAAATCGTGACATGTTCTTAAGTGCGATTTTTTGTTCGCTCAGTAAGGACTTCGGTATTGATCTTGATGACACACATGATAATGACGATGACAAAACCATAGACCCCACCCCTACTCTCGAAATCCCAAGCCAGGTGTTTGATGCTGCTGCCGACGCGGAGGCCATCGTGGCAAGTCCAATTGCAGATATATTCAGGGTTGTTATAAGGGCTCTTTCGTTAAGGAATATGTTTCAGATATGGGAGTTTCCAAAAGTAGGGGACCCTAATGTAGTACCCTAGATAGTAGGATCCTTATCATAAGGACCCCCTAATAAGGTACTTGTACCCCTAATTTTCGGAAACTCCCATGTATAGCTTGAGGCAGGTTGGAGACAGCAATATTTCGGATCCCAGACCCAAAACCCTGAACCACTACCCTGAACCGTAAACCATCCAGCATTGAAGGCTAAGCCTTGAACCCTAGACCCTAACCCCAGACCGTCTGGGTCGTTATTAAAGAACGACATGGGGTTCTACATAAAGATCATATTATGGACTGTTTAAGAGCCAAGTCCTCGCGTGCCTAGTGCAGCAAATGATTTTTATACAGTGTCATGATCGTTTAGGGTTTAGGGTTCGGGCTTTCGAGCTTAGGTTATTATAGTATGACCATAGGTGCTTCATGATCTGGTGAAAGGTGGAGGAAGTCGGGCTTATGCAGAAGGGTTATTCAATTACGGTACGTGACTGCTGTATGTAATGTGAGCAGCAGAACGTTCAAATGTAGGTTAAGTAAGGATGATTATTGTCGGGATGCCGGAATTGACCACATAAGCATTAGGATAATGGTGTTCAAACTTTCTGTTTTCTACCTACTGCATAGCACGCCTGGGGCATCGTGCTCAGGGCAAACTGTGTCGGCGTGAAGCGTTGTAGCGTTTGGGGCTGTTGCAACACTAGGCCTTGGTCCGAATGATTCGGAGCAGTATCCCGCCAGAACACCACAATTTTTTTTCAAATTGGCAGTCGAATTGCTGCTTGCCTTTTGGTTTGGAGGTTTTAGCAAAACCTCGAAACCAAACCCCGCTCACTCCAAGATAACTACCCGGATTAATAACACTTCATGTTGAAGACTTTTTCTCTCCAGCCGACATTTCCCTCCACCATCAACCAAGTCTGAGGCTTGGTAAAGTGGTATTTACAGTAGTAGTACACTAGTAGTACACGAGAAGTAGTACAGTAGCACAGTAGCAGTACGGTAGTAAAGTACTGGTACATTTCTAGTTTAGTACAGTACCAGTACTGTAGTATTACAGTAATAGTACAGCAATGTTCGGGAATGGTACAGTAGTAGCGCAGTACAAGCATCTAGGGGCACCTACCCCAAAAAGGTATTTACCACGCAGGGTTTAAGGTTGGGGAGTCAGAGAATAGGGGTCCTTCAAATGGGGGGTTAGGTTCCTGGTCCTGTACTAAATTAAGATTAGCAGACGTCGCCTGAAAAGTAGCACATTATAGTTTTTGGGCCCATGGACGCCCCCAAAAGCCCTTGCACCCCTGAATTTCAGGCTGCAGCTTCGGCTGTCGCGACATCTCCAATGGAAGAGGCGAAGCACGCTTTCCCAACCGTGCAGGGCTCTTGGCGGGGTGTGCAGTTTAGGTTTTGTGAAGACTATCGTATGCGGCCACGGCTTAAAGGTTCGGGTGCAGGGTGTAGGGTTGGTGTATCGGATTTGGGTGCGTGAATGGATGCTTTAAGAGATGACGTTCCGTAGGCGTGATCTTGGGACTTTTGAGAGTCCAATTCATAGTTTTTCTGCTTCTACAATATGGCATTATGTTGGAAAAGGTTGATGCACAGGGAGTTCAGAATCATGTTCAAAAAAGTTGAACTGGTATATGTCTTTTAAGTATACATTTTAGCAAGGAGCAATGTGCTTTTGCTTTTGGCCCTTCTTTCCAACTCGAGATCGCAACACTGTAACGGCAGACTCTAGAAAGGGATGCCTTGATGTTCCAAACCTTGAAACCTTTACAGGGTCACATGCAGTGTTCAGGGTTTAGGGTTTAGGGTGTAGGGTTCCGGGCTGGGGTTTAAGGCTTAGTAGGCTTCGGGCCGAAGCTCTAGCAGGAATCTGTCGCATCATCTAGAGTCAGCTCACAGCAGCTCACATCACAGTGGCACAGTGGCCACAGTCGCATAGAAGGCTAAGAGCACTAAGGCCCTCAAGCTTAAACGCTGCCAAAAATGGTTTCAGCTGCAGGAAGTTCACATATTCATCAGGCCCAATTTGCCTGATCTTTGCATGATCGATTTGGACGATCATGCAGGCTCGATGGAACAGCTGTTCGCCTTACAGCCTCGGGCGTTGACACGGACCTGTGTGGGCAGTCTGCAGATGTGGCTCGTGTTACCCGGGCACCTGCCGAGCAAAACAGCGCTGAGCGTGACGAAAGCACTGGCAAACACTCTGGCTGGCGACACTGCAGCAGCCAAAGAAGGGCAGCTTGGTCGGTTGCCTGGTTCACGAGAAGCCAGAAATCATGAACTTCGCAGCCTTTAATCCCCAAGACCATAAGCTCTGCCGGAAGCCGTAAATTCCTACAGTTTGCCCAGAGACCCTAAGCCATACGGTATGTAATTTCCGGAGAACCTACATATTCTGGGCTTCCCTACAAACAATGCGTAACTGACGATAATATATATATATATATATATATATATATATATATGTATTTCTTTATATAAGTACTGCATTTGTATGTATGTGCATGTATACATATACACACACATACACACACACACACATATACACACACACATACACGCACATACATACATACATACATACATACATATGTACGTACGTACGTACGTACGTACGTACGTACGTGCATACATACATACATACATACATACATACATACATACATACATAAATGCAAACATACGTGTACATGCATGTGCATACCTGTACATACATGTACATACATATGCATATACATATACATATACATATGCATATTTGTGTACCTATCACCCAACTATCTATCCATCTATGTATTCATCTATCCATCGGTCCAGCTGTTCATTTATTCATCTACTCATCTTGTCATCTATCTATGTATGCATGCATTTAGGTACGCATGTATGCTTGAATGTATGTATGGGTGAATGCCTGTATGAGTGCACGCATGTATGTATGTGCGAGTGTGTGTGTGTATATATATATATATGTATATGTATGCATGCCTTTTGTTCGCTTCCACCGTTTTTCGGAGGGTGGTGGCGTGCGCAAGGCGGGTGATGGTACAAGCCACGCACTGCGAGGCGGAAGTTGAGCTGCCGCCGGCCGAGACGACTCAGCCCGAGGAGGCTCTGAGAGTGGTTTAGGGTTCGGGGGTTTTAGGATTTAGGGTTTTTAGGGTTTAGGATTTAGGGGTTTAGGGTTTTAGGGTTTTAGGGCAATTAGGGATTAGGGCTTAGGGTTTAAGGATAAGGGTTTAGGGATTAGGGATTAGGGTTTGGGGTTTGGAATTTCATGGAGTTTTATTTATGGGGGTTTCGGGTTTTGGATTTAAGCTTTGGGGGGTTCAGAGTTCAGGGTTTGAGGGTTTGAGGGTTTTGGGTTCAGGGTTTAGGGTTTTAGGAAGGATGATGTAGCTCCAGTTGCTCACTGACTTGGGGGGGGGGGGGGGGGNGGGGTGTATACTCTGTACTTCAGTGGCCAGAACCTACTATTCTGTAGGGGTTGGTACGGTTTAGGAACACGGTGCTTGTTGGGGGCCCTGTAGTTACATAGGATTCTGTAGGGCTTTGGGGTCCTTCACACTTGAATCCCGAAGTGATCACCAGCCTTTTAAGGCAGGGGGAGTTATCAATCACAGTGTGCCTCCAAGTTTGGGTTGCTTAGACTGCAGAGGCCGCGGTCACCACGGCAGCCTCTTCCGATGCTGCTATGCGGCTAGCCGAGGAGGCTGGAAAGTCCAGTCCCGACTTTCCTGAACTCCTACTATAGGGGCCGAGGGTTACTATAAGGTTCTATAGGGGCTACTAAGCTACTATAAGGTTGTTAAAGACTACAATATAGGAGCCTAAGTAATTACCAATACTATTCTGGTGTTCCTTATTATGATTATAGTATAATGGGCCCAAAACCCTATTCTAATCAGTAAGGCCCCTACATTATGCAACAGTATAAGGGGTTAGTGCTTGGGGCCCGGAATCCCTTGCGTTCTCGGGGTTCATAAGTGGGATGTCCTTCTATGAACCCTTACAAGTAGGTCTTCTGGTGACAAGTTCGCGTATCGGCTTAAAACCTTAAAGTGTATCCCTTACACAAAGCACTTCAACTCCCCGCTCTGGTAGACAAGTTGGGATTTTTGGCGGGCTGGCTTTTTCAAGCAGAGTAGCTTCTTAAAGCACCTGCGTTCAACACCCCCCCCTCCAAATCAGAAAGATTGTATTACATCCAATTGTCTGAACCCCTGCACCCTAATATGCTAAGGGCCCAAAGACCTAACAAATTTAGTAGTCGGCTTCAGGACAGTAGGTTAGTACATGGGAGTGTATACCTATATGATGTACTTGGATGCTCACTTAGGTATACATGGTATGAAGGGCACGCTCGTGGGCAGTATGAGCGTCTCAGGTAGGCTCGAGTGCCACAGCATGTCAATGTAAAACTGCGTGATAAACAAGAGGATCGATTTCCTTTGTCCCCATTAAAGCTCCGGAACGCCTCAAGGTTATGTTCATGAAAACGTAAATCTCAATCTCTAAAACATCACTGTCCTCCGTAAGTTACATTTGCTGGATGGCCACGGTCTTGGAACTCCCCGCCACTTTAACTAAGTCCTTCCGTAGTTCAATGCGGCCTGGATGGGCGGAATGCCGCTTAAAGCCCCCCCCCTCGAACCCTAGAAACAAGTGTGTCATCTACCTGGCATAATACACAAATTGCTAGCAAGATTCTGTAACTGGAGTATGCCTGGGCTTTGGAGTACCATACTTGAATACTTTTCTCTTAAAGGAACCATTATGAAAAAAACAGTTTATACTTTTTTGTCCCTGGTTACTTAAAAGCCCAGATACAATGTCCTGCTAACCTTGATTCAACCCGAAACCCTTCAACTCTGACGGTTCGCCTAAATCCCAACACCTGCTCAACCCAGACCTTCCAAAATCCTTTAATTAAGGAATATACCTTAAATCATAGTAGGATTCCTAATATGATTTAAGGTATATTCCATAATTAAGGGGTTTTGGAAGGTCTGGGAACCCTAAACGCTTGAACCCCAACACCTTAAACTTCAACACCTACTACGCCCGTAGCCCTTCAACCCAAACTCCGCAAACGCCAGCACCTAAGTCTGCCGCCCTAAACCCTCAACCCTAAACGCCCAAATCCCTAAATCCCTAGCATAGAGCCCCAGGAAGCAACAAAAAGCAACTAAGCAACGCTGAACCCTACAAGCCCCAAATGTGACACCTGTAGTATAGAGCCCCAGGACACAGCCCTCCCCGATGCTGCGATGGAGCCGGCCACAGAAGCCGAAGACGCCACGCAGCCAGACGAGGCCAGCACTCCGTTTCCTTTAAAGGAATCTTTATAAGGCTTGTATAAGAGTTCTATGAGTTTTCTATGAGAGTTCTATGATATGATAGGACTTGATAGGAAGGGTTTGGGCTGGTGGAGGTTTATAGATTTTCATGAATACTTAGAGGATCATGGGACTTAGTAAATAGGTTATAATTGGGGTTATAAGTCCCCTAAGTGGGGTTATCCTAATTACAACCTACTTATAACCTTACTTACTAAGTCCCATGAGCCTTCAAGTATGGAAGCACGGTCCCGCAGTATTTCAGGGATCGGAGGGGCCAGGTACCCAAAACCTTACTTGCTCAGTCCCGTGATCCTCCAGATATGGGCCAAACGACCTGCACAGTAGTGGCTCAAGTTTACTTGGGAATCCAGGAACTTGTTGTTGAAGAGTTCTCGCCGACCAATATAAAGGATCCTAACTTATCACGTTGTGGGGGTCTCGGGCTGCAGGCAGGGTTAAGCACGCCCTATAGTTTCTATAAGTTGACATTTCTCTGAGAGTTTCAGCTTGTGTCCTTGAGTATTTGGGAGGTAAGCACGGCATAAACCACTCTAAACCCTAAAAGCCCTAAGCCTAACACCTGTAGGCTAGAGCCCCAGGACACAACCGTCCCCGACGCTGCGATGGAGCCGGCCACAGAAGCCGAAGACGCCACGCAGCCGGACGAGGCCGGCATTCCATTGCCTAAAAGGTACCATAGGAGCCTTAATAGTTAGGGGGTTCCTTATCATAATTATATAAGGAACCCCCAAAACCCTATTCCAATTCTTAAGGCCCCTACAGTAGGGACAGTAGGGCTTCAAATTTAGGGTTTATAGTTTAGGGTTTATCTAAGGCTTGGGGCTTGAGGCTTTAGGGTTTGAGCTCAGTGTTTAAGGTTTAAGGCTTTTGGGCTTCAGGTTCAAGATTTAGGGTTTAAGGTTTCGCAGACAGACAGCTTCCCAACAGTCGCTCAGGGACCATGTAATACAACGGTCGGGATATCTAAGAATCCTATATTTAGGGGGGGTTCGGGTTTAAGTCCCCATAACCCATCTCACCATCCCGACTCACTCAGTCAACGAGTGCACAGTAGTTCGTGAATCCCAAACCATCTTTGGTACAGAAGGAGCCACCCCCCTCACATGAACAGGGCACCAAGCATCTCCGAAGACTTGAAGTTAAAAGCTACACAATTCAAGATGTAACTCATACTGCCCCGAAGCCCCTGGACAGAAGAAGTTAACATGGGCTTGAACGATCAGGGAACGTATTCGCTTGGTTTGAAAGTAAGGTAAAATAGTAGAGGCACTTACAACAGGAGTCCCTTAAATTTTCAACCCACTAGAACCTTTGTAGAAACCCCGTGAAACCCTATAATCTTGAGCCTTAAACCCGAAGCCCCTAAAGCCTTGTCACCTCACTTACTAACTCCCTCAACCGTTCAACCCCTAAACCCGTAAACCCTAAACCCCTAAACCCCGAAAGACCGAAACCCTAAACACCGTTAAGGCCCCTCACAAACCCTAAACCCTAAACGCTAAGCCCCAAGCCCCTAAGCCCCTAAACCCCTAAGCCCCTAAGCCCCTAAACCCCTAAACCCCTAAGCCCCTAAACCCCTAAACCCTGATCTCGAGGCCTCCCCGGAGCCCTCGCGCAGCTCCGACAGGGACGCTGAGACGCTGGAGAAGGCCATGTGTGTTCGGGTTTAGGGTCCTTTATGGCGTTCCATTTAAAGTCCCTCATGTTTTTGAGGGGGTGTTCAGGAGTTTGTGTGTAGGGTTTTTTGCAGGGTTCTTTTGAACGTTCCCCTTATGGTTTTTCAAGAAGGTTCAGGAGTTTGGGTTTTAGGGTTCCTTGAGGGGCACCTTTCAGGGTCTGTTGAAGGGTTCCTTCAGGTTCTACACCAGTTTCCTGAGGGCATTCAGGCTTTAGGGTAAGTGTATAGGCTTGAGGGGTTGAGGCAGATAGGGTTTAGCGCTTAAAGGGTCATGGGCTTTGGGGGGCGAAGTTTGAGCCTTGTCCGTTAAAGTTGCAAGCTTCTAGGGCGTTTTGGGGGTTTTAGGGTTTAGGGTTCAGGGTTTGGGATTTAGAGTTTAGGGTTTAGGGTTTGGGGTTCTGCGGCGTCTCGGGATTTGGGATTTTTTTGCAGCTACAACTATCGCCAATTTGCTACCACAGGCAGGGTCTAGCAAGTCCCCAGAGACTCCAATATCCCTTAATCAAGGAATATTCCTCAAATCATATTAGGGATCCTACTATAATTTTAAGGAATTCCTTAATTAAGGGATATTGGAGTCTCTGGGTCTAGGGTGAAGGATTTGGGATATGAAGGCTCTGGCCTAAGGCTCAACATAGCCCAAAAGCCTTAGATAGTATGATCTTTGGGCCCAAAAGCCGTAATATATGAGGCCTTAGATCCCTAGAGTTATTCCTTCACAGCGCCTGTTTATGATTGTAACAAACAAGCCTGCACACTTGAGCAACTATATTGCATAGTGTTACTTGTCGTTGTTGCCGCTATTGGCGTGATTACGGCGCAGCGCCTTATCGTTGTTCTCATTGCTGGTATGAGTTAGCCTAGTTTTTTGCCTAGTATGTCATGTTGTGTTCATATGTTACCTTGATTATTGTTTTCAACAACCCCTAAACCCTAAAAAAAAAAAACCTGAACCGAAAACCCTAAACCCCTAAACCCTTAAACCCCTAAACCCTATCCCCTAAGCCCCTATCCCCTGAACCCCTAACCCCTAGACCCTAAACCCTATGTGCGGAGTATAGCAGCAGTACGGCCTGAACTCCCAAGCTAAGCCGCCCTAGTCATCCTCAGAGCCTAAAGCTGCTAATGCTTTAAAAAGAAGAACCATTTTGTTCGGTTTAGGGGTTTAGGGGTTTTAGGGTTTAGGGTTTAGGCAGTTAGGGGTTTGGGGGTTTTGGGGTTTGATGTTTAGGGTTTAGTGGTTTGTGGTTTAGGGTATAACCAACCCTTTTTGTAGACTCCCTATACACTCTATCTTGTGGTTTCTACAGGGGCTTGAATAATTAGAATAGCGTTTTGGGGCCCGTGATACTATAATTATAACAAGGAACCCCCAAAATTGTATTGGCAATTGTTTAGGCCTCTATAGTGCCCGAGATCCGTAAGCTTCAAATCCTAAACCCTACACAGCTGCCGCAGAAGACCCGGATTCTAGTAGGTTCAGGCCAAAATGGGCTCGGAAACATGAAGCTCTTGCAGTACCTGATAGTTGCCTAGGGACTGTAAGGGTTCGTATAGGCTGTACATACCCTCAACTGTCATGCCAGGCCCCTGCGCCACTTGAGCTTCTAACTTGCAGCTAGCTGCTGACTTTTAACCACACGTGGCGTCTGCCCTTAAGTGCTGAGTCAGAAGTAGAATGTTGGTTTCTCTGTATGTGTGAGGGTGTGTGTGTGTGTGTTTGTGGGGGTCGTGTGATAATAGGCAGCATAGGCACCAAGAATGATAAAGGTTTCTTAAGGCTGAGAGTTTTAGCCATTCAAGCCGGTCCGCATCGTGTGCCAAGCTCTCCCATTTCGGACAAAAGCGCAGTTCAAAAATGCACAGCTAACCTAGTAGTAGAGTAGGTAACCTTCAACCTTTTGGGGTAGTATAATCCCTATATAATCCTTATATTATGAACAAGGTTAACCTTCGGTTCTCCGTGATACCCGACAAGTAGGCTAAGCTTCGAGACGTCTGGATTATTGGGTTTTCGGACTCGTGGTTCTGGGAACAGGGTGTTATGGCTTTGGGTTTCGGGGGATTTCAGGTTTCGGCTTCACAGCTTCAGGTGCTAAGAGTTCGGGCGACAGGGCAGTGCGTCATGGATGTGGGGGTTGTCCTAAATATGGTGTCCGTTTCTCACCTACTACATCCTACTGCCCAGCGGGACTGCAGGGGTGTGCTCTGTATTCCCAAACTGAACCATCATTTGGAACAGCCTCCATGTAGCATTCAGAATCGTCCGCCAAATCATAATCCTGGGCATTATTATTCAAATCAAAAGCATAACAAATAACCCTAAACCAATATAATCAGAATACTAATAGTTCTTATCCCAAAACCTAAAAACCAGGCCCCCTCAACCGCAGACTCCGTATTGTGGCTTGCCTCCTTCACTCCGATCCGGGTATGCTTAGAGTCCTCATTTATGGCTTAGGGTAGGGTTCAGGGTTTAGGGTGCCTAAAAGTGTTCAGGTATCAGAAATAAGGGGGACGGCCCCATGCCAAATGTTTCGGAACGATTCTTAACGAAGTTGATCAACCTGACGGTCTTCACTATGTCCATGATGGAACGGTTTAGAGTTTAGGGTTTTAGGGTTTAGGGGTTTAGGGTTTAGGGGTTGAGGGTTTAGGGGTCTAGGGTTTAGGGTTTGGGATGGAAGACTCACCGTCCCAGCCCATAGCTCCAAGCCTGTGTCATGCATGAGAGCATTGCGGGTTCCGGCTTCCGCGTGGCCAAGTTGCTGTAACATAGGGGCCTAAATAGTTGCCAAGATTGGGGGGGGGGGGGTTCCGTATTATTATAATAGTATAATAGCCCTATTCTGATTAATTATTAAGGTCCCTATAGTAACCGTTTAAGTTCAAGCCGTGACATGTCAAGACTGAGACTTAGCTAGGAGAGGGGTTCGGTGATAGCATCATGATGACGCCTGATATCACCATTACTGCCATTGACGGTCCAGGATCCACAGCACGCAGGTCACGGCCAATAGTGCCAGGCAAGTATTGCGCGTGGCAAGAAGCGTGCGCAGGAAAGAGCACTAAGCATTCGGAGGTACTTGTTAGAGGACGTGTCAACACGCTTCAGGGAGAGAAGGGAGCATCATCATTGCTGAAACCACCACCACTGCAGCAGCAGCGAAACTGCAGGCCAAGAAAGCAGCCACAGCAAGGGGCGCTGACGGAGAAGAAGAACAAGAACGATGCAAGTGGTAACCGCAGTGACACCACCATCAGCAATAAAAAGCATCATCGTCAGCAGCAGTGGCGACAGCAATGAGGGCTACCTCAAGGGCAACATTCAGAGCTAGAGCGGCAGCATCAGCAGCAGCAGCCGGCACATCAGCAGCAACAACAGCAACAACAACAACCACAGCATCAGTGCCATCAGCAACGATCGCAACAACGACAAGGATGAGCGCTGCCATAGTCAGAGTACGACGAGAGCAGACACAGCATCAACGGTAGCGGCAACAAGAACGACGGGCAATACCGACAGTAACACCAGCACGAGCACAAGCAAGGATACCATTTCCTAGAACAACAGGCTTAAGCAGCGGTGCCTTCCATCGCCAGCAAGAACAAGCAGCCTGCTTACGCACTGTGAAGCACCCATATGAGCGTTTCCGAAAATGAGGGGTACCTTATTTGGGGGTCCGTATAATAAGGATCCTACTATTTCAGGTACTATATTAGGGTTCCCCTATTTTCGGAAACCCCCACATCTTGTTGTCACAGCCCTCTCTCAGATGCTGGAAATGGGACCCGCGAACCCTGAAACCCGAAAGCCCGCAGAACTACAATCCGATTCGAAGTCCCATTTAATGTGGGGCCTTAATAGTTAGAATAGGGTTCCTTCAAAGGTTCCTTTAAAGGCATCTCTAGGGTTCCATAAGGTTTAATAAAGGCCGTATATTTAATTCGAATAGGGTTTTGGGGTATATTGCATTAGAATTAGATGATTCATGAAGAACCCGGAACCCCCCAAAATAGTATAGGTGATATTTAAGGCCCCTATATGAACCCCAAACCCTGAACCCTACCAGAAGGTAGCAACCAGCCCAAAACCTTGTTTTCACGCGCTTGTGCCCTTTGCATTTTGGCTTAACAGTAAAAAAACGGGCTCCCCGGGAACCTAATATAGCGGGCCGTAACACTTGGCTTCGGATTTTGGGCTACAGTTATAACAAGGAACTCCAGAGTAGTATTGGTAATTGAGGCTCTTATATGGGGCAAAGCAGAACGAACCCTAACGCCCAAAGAAGAGCATGCCATCCCACACTCTAACTCCTTAAGCCCTGGCCCTACCAGACTGCCGTGCCACTGCCAAAACCCTTTAGAACGATATGGAACCTTGTATGAACCCTATCATATGTAACCCTACAAGCACCTGAAACCCTGAAGCACCAACCCGAAACCCAACCCCTAAACTCTAAACACACACAAACCCTAAACCATATGCATACCCTACACCCACTCAGACTAAGCCCTTAACCAAAAACCCTAAACTTCCTAAACCCTGAAACCCTAAACTCGTCAAAACAGATTTGGCACATGGACCCTGAAGCCCTAAACCCCAAAACCCCCCTAAACCCTGACCTCAAGACCCTAAACCCCTGAACTCGTCAAAACAGAATGCCCTGCCATGGTCGAAGTCAGACGCCGCTGGAGCGCTTCGCAGAATCCCTGCGGGCACAGCAAAGCCATGCGTCCGAGGAGGCTCCGGGGGGCATTTAGAGTACCTCTAGGCCTACCTTTTTTGTAGGGTCCCTATAAATCCCATTTTTGGGTTCATAATACTTAAGAACCTACAAAAAAGTAGGGTTTAGTAGGTCTAGGTAGGGTTGAGGGTTTTGGGGTTTAGGTTTTAGGGGTTTAGGGCTTAGGGGATTAGGGTTCAGGGTTTAGGGTACCATTGTCTCCACTGTAGTTCCCCTTTTAGGGTCTAACCAAGTCTATATTTAGGATCCTATAAGGGAACACAAAAAGGAACTATAATAGGGTGAATATATGGGCTTGTGGAGGGAGGCAGGGCATTAGGCTTTTCTGTATGCTCTGGAACGGTTTTCAAAAGGGGTTAAAGTGTTTTGACAAGGTTTTGCTATGTTTGTTTGATGGAGTTCCGGGGTGCTGGAGGGTTTTACAAGGATTTTGGGTAGGGTTGTTCTGCGGGTTATTAATTTGTACGGTACACAAGGGTTGTCTGGGGCTTGTAAAGCGGTGGAGAGTCAGATATAGCGTGTTTAATTGAGCTTTTGTTGGAGGGGGGGTGGACGCAACGTTCGAAATTCCTAGAGGTTTCACAGCGGTCACATGGTTTCGGGTGATCTAAGGTGAGGTATCTATGCACGTTTGCCCGATGGTTTTCATAACATTTCCTGGATTCTGGCACCCCGTCTAGAGTTGCACATAGGAGCCTCAACACGTCCTGCAAAAGCTGGCCTCGTTGTCAAAGCTGAGTGGTAGGCACAAGCACGTCCTTTACAAAATCCTATGCAGCCACCTAAGCCCTATGCCCTAGGGCCGTGCGGCTGCGGACCTCGGGCGCGAGCTTCGGGCACCGGATTTCTTCATGGAGGTACCTTGTTTGTTTTGGGTTCAGGGCTTGGGGTTGTTTAGGATGGTTTGGATTGCAAGGTTGTTGTTTGGGTCCGTCAGGATTAGAGCTTTTGGGGACTGCGTTGGTTGAGGGTTTACGCCGTGTCTTCTGATCTGGCGGATAGGGCCAAACTTGCTATATGACGTAGTACAGAGGTTTTTTTACCTACCACTGGTAGTACTGTAGAGGCATGTAGATTCACAAACTTGTACACGGCTTGTACTCACACAGTTGTGTTTGATGTCGTTCTCGCTGGCATGCTGTCTAGCAGGCTTGATGTAGACTGTTCAAACCTTCTGTAGCTAAAGTCAAACTGTGGCCTTACTCATACATGTATTTATTCATTCTCGCCCATGCTTGTTTGTGTTCAGTCAATATAACAGGATGTTTACTACGTGAGGAGTACTGATGTAGTCGTTCATGTCCGACTCCCTCTACCGGATGTCTAAATCCCCAGACCTTCCAAAATCCCTTAATTAAGGAATATACCTGAAATCATGTTAGGGATCCCTTTATAATTTAAGGTATATATTCCTTAATTCAGGGATTTTGGAAGGTCTGGGTCCCAAGGCCACCTACGACCCTGCAATCCGACCTCTTTCCCGAAACTCCTGAACCTCAATTCCCCAGGCCTGAATTATATGTCTACACCCAAATAAATAGCCGAAAGCCCCGAAAGAAGCGAAGCTCCCCGAAACAACAAAACCCTTCCCCCCCAAAAGCAGAAAACCAGCCCGAAACAGCAAAACCCTCAACCCTAAAGCCTAAACCCCAAACCCTAAACCCTAAACTGCCGAGAGGCTCCGACCGAGGCCCCCGGCCGAGCGTCCCGACAGCACGGTGAGGGAGGGTAAAGGATTGCGGTACACGAGGACTGTAGTGACGCCGCCCCGCCAATAACTTCTTTGCCGTTAGGCAATAGGGCCTTGCCGCCCTGCCCCTGCCCGGGCAGGGGGGCAGGGAGCGAGACCGGTTGTTGTGACTTGGTGGGAATGCGCGTCGGTTCTGAACTGCCCAAAACAGAAAAACGGCGGTTTTTTTGTG
>BGNK01000370.1:148361-229730 GCA_003297005.1 Symbiodinium sp. clade A Y106 | reverse complement strand
CTGTCCTGCCCTGCCCTGCCCTGCACCGGGCGCGAGAACCGACAACCCGACACCCATCCATATCAGCAGTGCTTGGTTGTGCAAAGTGGTTGTTTATGTGTTGAACGGCGAAAGGAAGCAAGAAGCAAGAAAGCCCCCCTTGAGGGGGGCTTGGGGGGTGAACCCTAAACCCTAATTGAGAATAGTTGGGGTGGTTGGGGCGGGACTACATGCTGACGCAAGCGCGCGATTAGTGGGTGCACCCCTATTCCTAAAGTAAAAGGCGCACCCACCGCGCGCACTGTCTACACCCTAAACCCCAAACCCTAAACCCCAAACCCTAAACCCTTCAAGCCGCAGAGGCACTGGAAGGGCGGCCGGCAGTGTGCCGGCTTCCGGGTTGCAATTGCATCTTCCAGGGTTTAGGAGTTTGGGGTTTAGGGGTTAGGGTTTAGGGGTTTTGGGGGTTTTGGGGTTTAGGCGTTTCAGGGCTTAGGGTTTAGGGCTTTTAGGGTTTGGGGTTTAGGGGTTAGGGTTTACACCATAAAGTTGGAAACCGGATTAAGGCCAAATAGTGCTGGGATTCCCTATACATTACTCTTAAGGATTGAGGCTTTTGGGTTTCCAACCTTTTGACTTCTACTTTAGGGGTTTAGGCGTTTCAGGGCTTAGGGCTTTTAGGGTTTGGGGTATGGGGGTTTCAGGGTTCGGGATTTGGGGGTTTGGGGTGTAGGGGCTCGGGGCACGTCATGGTACTTTTGAAGTACCTTGCTTGTGGCTCAAGGTTTAGTTCATGGTTCCTCTCATTGAATTGTGTGTTCGGTTTTGGAAGCTACCTTTCGATTTCATCGCAGACCCGTAAGCCTCGCGCCTCGGTTCCCAGGTGAAGGGTTCAGTCAATTGGGGCTCTGCCTTCCGACGTTGACTGCTCTGGTTTGGGGTCTGGGGTCCTTACTTGGAGGTTCATGGGTAGTTATAAGTAGGGTTATAATAAGTAGGATAACCAAAGTTATAACCCATATTAGGGGACTTAAAACTCCACTTAAAGACTTATAACTACCCAGGAACCTCAAGTAAAGTTCCGGCCCCGAAGTCTTAAGCTTCACTAGGCTTCAGGGGTTTCGGATTCACAAACAGCATGGTGCAAACCTGCAGAGCCCAAAAAATGTCTTCAGGTGTTGGTTCGGCCCCCCGCTGAAACCCGGGTTGTTGCTATTCTGAGTGTTTCTTGCTATTTCACTAAGACGAACAGAACATACCTCCATCCTAAAGGCCCAAAACCCTCGACCCTGAAGCCAAAAATCCTTAGAACCCTGATTCTGACCTATAAGTGGGACACACAAGGAAGGACCATGTCCTGGAAGCCCCAATGATGAGGGTTTAGTCTTTGTGACTTATGGTTCAGCGTTTATAGATTTAGGGCCAAGCAGTTTATGACTTCGGGTTTAGGGTGCATGACATATGACTACGTTTTGGGGTTTAGGATTTGTGATTCAGGGCTTCGGGCTTATGATAAAGGGCGTCGAGTTTATGATCTATACAGGGTTCAGGCAGTGCTAGGCTCTAACCCCCAGCGGTGTAGCGTAGGGCCACTAGGCCCGGCTACGTATTTACTGGTCTACTAATGTAGGGGCCTTAATAATTACCTATACTATGTTGGGGGTTCCTGATTAGTATAGTTATAGTATAATATACCCTAAAAACCATTCTAATTATTGAGGCTTCTACATTATACCATAATTGTACAAGTTTCTCACGGTCTATCTACAGCGCCCGAAGACGGCAGCGTACACAAGAGTATCTTGGCTATCGTGGAACAAGCCCAAAACTCTTGCTTAGACTCACTCTAACCTCTCGACCCTCAAGAAATCACCACAATGCCCTGAGACGTACATCCGAGTCGATTAACACTAGCGTGACATATGAAGCCCAGAATCCTTGTAAGTCCTCCTTAGAAGGTCAAATATAAGAAACCCAATAAGTCAAAAGAGCCTTATTGTAGTTGTACAAAAATTTCCCCAAAGCGGTGTGCCAATGATTGAGGGCTCTATATAAAGTGATCCTAGGCGCATGGCCTTCGTAGCCACGGCCAAGAGCTACCTTGAGACCGTGTCCTTCTGACTTGTGAATTGTGCAAAGCCAGCAACGTTGGCCCATGTATATGTATGTATGCATGCATGCATGTAAGTAAGGGCGCGTGTAACTGTTTCCTGGCCATGAGACAGCAGCCCATCGCAGAGCTACGTGGTCATGTAGACAGAGTTGAGCCAACCTCATGTTCTCTATCCTGTCCACATTGCTAGTTCCTTCCAAGATGAGAAGAATCACGTGTAACGTAAAGTTTAGTTGCAGCGCCAATTACAATGAATCTGGCGCGTCACACACATTGCCATGGCATACAGGGGCGTAGTCCATGACACATTGCATAGACTACTGCTCATCGGGCCTATGGTGTTGGCACAGCACCATCGCACCGTGCCAGTCGCAAAGACAACTGGCCATCTGAATACATTGTTGTTATCCTTCTGGGAGAATCCGCCATGAAGAGTATACATGATACCTTCTTCACAGGCTTTCCACCGAAGGCCTTGTGCAGAGGGCGCTGTCCAATTGCTCGACGGACGACGCCGGCGGGATGAACTTTCATTGAGCCAAATGGTTCAATGGACCCAATCGTTAGCAGTGTCTCGACCCAAGCATCGCAGACGCCATCGCCATGAACCGAAACGTCTCAAGCATCTGTTGAACCCCAAGCCTTTAGACTGATGACCTGTGCAAGTCTAATGGGATGCTGGAAGAGAGTTGTTGTGTTGAGCTGTCATTGCCATACTTTCCGCGAAAAAGAGCGGCCTGGATTCTCGCGCTGAGTTATTCAGCCTTTTAATTACGAAGACATTGCAAGCTTTGTAGATGTTGGTAAACCCTATACTGGAAATCCTGAAAATTGAGCCTATGCATCGTGTCTTGAATGCACATCGAGTATAGACAGGCTAGAGGTGTTGCTGTTGAACTTGCACCACTGTCTTGTCAGTATGTTTCCTCTTCTGTTACATCCCCTGGTATGCTGCGTTTCTTCGAAAGCTTGACATCTTCAAGCTCTGGCATCTTCGGGCTCAAACATACAGTCACCGTGTTGGCAAGGCCCGTTTTCAGAAAGAGTTGCCTCGGCCCATGACAGTTTGAGCGTGAGTCGCCGATGTGCTCATACACGCCAGTACACCCAAGAAACCTACGTAAAACCGGAGGCTGTAAAACCACTTTCGGGTGTTGAATACATGTTGATGGTAGGGCTAGATTCGGTTTCAGGTTGACAGCGCGAAATAGGACTTCTGTGCCACTCAGCTTCGATCAACCTACCAGCACAACCTGTCGCTCAAAGCTTCGCATGGCGTGAGGAATTCCGCCCTGCTCTCAGAGTTCGCTGTGCAGAAGGATTGAGACAGCATGGCATGGCTTCAAGCACCTTCTCAGGAGTGAGTATGCCGCGTGTAAGCTTCACATCGTGTCCACGGGGCATGTTAAGTCTCTGCGCTTTCCTGCTTTGGACGTGCACGTCGGTCAAGCTCTTCGCCGATGCTCTGCAGTTGTGATTTGGAGTTCTAGTTGCTAAGCAGCCTAGCCTCATCCTGCGCCCTCGTGCATCCGCTATGGCTAGTAAGCTCGCGGCGCTCAGCCGGGAGCTGAGTGGCCTCACCCAGGAGCAGATCGCCAGCCTCCTCGTGAGCACCATGGACCACCACCAGCATGAGCGCCTTTTGGCTCGTGCCGCTCAGGCCAAAAAGGCTGAGTCCCGCCTGGACTCGGAGATTGCGGAGTCCCATGGGCGAGCGAAGGAAGCCAAGACTTTGGATGCAGTCTTCGTGATCGACTGCACTTTATCGATGTTTGAGCGAATTAAGCATGCCAGGGACACAGTCGCCTCCATTCAGCAGACTCTCTGCCGCTTATTAGGTACAGGTGGAAGTGTACGTCTTGCCGTAGTAGGGTTCCGAGACTACGAGCACCAGAACAAGCTTGAAGTCTTGCCTTTCACAGAAGATGTGCAGAAAGTCGAGAGCTTCTTAGCGAACTTGAAAGCAGAGGGTGGGGGCGATGTTTGCGAAGATGTCATCGGTGGCATTGAAGCAGCTTTGAAGCTCTCTTGGCTGTCAAAAACTCGAGTCATGTACCTCTTGTGCGACTATCCATCGCACGGGACTCGTTTTGAGGACCACCCCTCATGGCGTCAAGAAGATGATAACTATGACCGGTCTCCAGACGACCCAAAACAGTGGCAGCCAACCGATGAGCAAATGGCAAAGTCTGTTGAGCTTCGCATTAACATGGTTTGTTTGCAGTATTTGGACCACAGCTCGAAGATGCTTCGCATCTTCAAGGACTTACGCGAGCAGCAAGCCAACGGAAAACTCAAGTTGCAGACCATCATTTTGAAGCCGGACAACACCGCAAAGGACTTCGTCCGCTGCATCCTGCAGAGCACCTCAGAATCCTTGCGGTCTTCGTTTGGGAACTCGCGAGTCGCTCGTGAGCCTGAAGCGTACCTGCAGCTGGAAGAAAATCCGGATATTGCATGGGGCGAGTTCAAGAACTGGAAATGCCACCAGGTACTTGTGACCGCGCTGGCGGTTTCCGGAAGCAGAATAGCCAGGTTCAGAGATTCTTTGTCCGCGCGGAGCCCTTTGCTTCCGGCAATATGCGATGGGCTTTCCCTGCAGCCAACGAAGATGGGCTGTGCTTCGTTCTCAAGGTCGGTGCTGAGCACGTGTAGCTAGGCTATAGCGCACCACTTGAATGAGCTGACCGGTATGACACGAAGCCCACTTTGTAATTCCGTTTGTGCACCTTATACCTCAAGCATGGAAGGTGCAGAAGGCGGATCGCACGAAGGCGAAGGAGCTTTGCTTCCAGGATGTTCAGACACAGGCGTTGCATCGGACATACCTGTCCAGAGCAAGCAAGTGCCCCAAGATGCGCGGTGTACTTGCTTGCAGTTCTTCAATCGTGGTGTTGCAGGTTTGCACACCCGCCTAGTCCTACTGTGAGGTTGATTTTCCCTGATGCAGACGTTCTGGACGGGCCGTACGAACACTTACAGAATACTCAAGCAAGCCGCTTCCAAGTTCGTTGCAAGAGTAGCACTGGCAGCTGCAGGATAGGCGACTCAGCCAAGGACTAAGGACATACATACATATACATACATATTTATTTCTTTATTTACAGTTAGTCAAGCGTGCCCTCGCGAGGCCTATGCCAAGATCTTTGCAGTCGAGTTCTCACGCCTGGTTCCGGAAGCTCCCTTGCAGTTCGTTGACTCATGGATGGTGCAGTTGCCCAGGTGGGAGGTGGCTGAGTATGCAACAATTGAATTTTTCATTCCGGGAAAGTACGAAAAATACACCAGCAACAACGGCTTCAGCTCGCCCGGAGCACTTCTTGCCGAGACATTCTCGCACTTTACCTGGCAGTATTCCGGTGGCAACATGCAGGTGACAGACTTGCAAGGGGTAAATTGTTCGGTCCTGACCGATCCACAGATCCATTGCGCAAAGGAGGACGCCTTCAGCCGTGGAAACTTGGGAAAGCGTGGAATGGACAATTTCTTCCTCAGCCATTGCTGCAATGATCTGTGCCGCAAGCTGGGCCTGAAACAATCCCCAATGCAGCCGGGCTTTGAGTGTATCTCAGACATGTCAGCTACTGGCATAGGTCTGGATGATTTTTCGGATGTTGAGTCCGTGATCTCTAGCTACAGCGCAGCTTCCAGGCTCTTGTCCTGTGAGCTGTGCATGGCTCAAGTCGTTGCAGGGACCAAGCATCAAATCGACACGCTTGAGAAGTACAATGCCGTTTGGTGTGAGCAGTGCCTTCGCAAGGCCGTAGAAGCCCTGGTGGAGACGAAATGTATGAGCTGCAAGAAGCCATTCTCGTATTCTTTCCACGCCATCAAGTTCAAGGGTTGTGTCGTGCCGGCCACCTGTGGGGACTGTGAGCGCGGGGACAATTGGATGTGGGTTTGAGTGCCCAGCTTAGCTTGTAAAAGGTTTCAGTTCCGTTACAAGCATGAGCACTGGCTGCAACAGCCATGTCAGTGCTCAGCATTTAGTGCGTCCTTTGGAGAAGGGCGCCGCGCATTTAAGTTGACAGCAGAATCATCCGGTCACAAGTGTCGTGTGCAGTCGAACGGAACGACAAGTGCAGAGTTCCATCGGCGGTCTTCGGCACTTCGGACTGTTGATGCTCTCGCATGGCAGAAACACCGCGTTCTTTTGTAGTGACGACGCGGTGTGCGTGTTCACTGCATTGACTTTGCTGAACATGTTGCAGCACACCTTTATCGGTGACAGAAGTAGCGACACATCCAAGCTGCATGCATGCAAAGGCCTTCGCGCGACGGCACGGGACAGCCTCTTGGCACGGATCGGTTTGGCTTGCCCCCACTCTGATCAGGACGGCACCTATCTAGAGTATGAAGATGTTCGTCCTGAAGACGTTGGGTGCAGAGATCTTGGTTTGGTGGTTTGAGTTTTGTCGTTCGGCTTATTGCGGTGTAGCTGTCCTACAGCTTCTTTGCCATTCCACTCTTTGCCCTGGCCTCGTGGGCCCATTCGCCGACTGTTGCAGCCTTTCAATCCTTAAACCCTGAAGTCTCAGGGTTCGTTATCCCGGAAGAACTGTTCTGATGCTGTGCAGGTTGGAGACTTTGAGGGTTCATGCGGAAGGGCTCCGGCGTACCGCCAGTCGTCCTGAAGGTCTTAGACGCGATGACATGGCATGTCGGCGGTTGAATTTGGTCAAAATCAACTCCCGTTTGTTCCAGCTTATCCGGAGTAGAAGGTGCCAGCGCTCTCATCCCACTTGAGGATCATGTCGGATCTTGAGAAGCTCAGCCAGCAGCTGAGCGCTCTTGACTTCTCGCCACAGCAGCTGCTTGACCTTCTTGCGGCAACAAACCGCAAGCCTCAGCAGCAAGAGCGGCTGCTGGCCCGAGCTTCCCGAATCTAGGCCCTCCCACCAGTAGTACCTGTATGTCTTTTTTGGTGGTTTCCCTATTAAACCTGAACAACATAGGAGTAGGGGTTCTCTTTATAGCCTTGTAGAAACCCTGTTTATATTTCCTGGAACCTAGGAATCAAGGAGGCGGAGAAGATGCTGAGCTCGGAGATCTCTCAATCCATGGACCGCGCGAAGGAGGCCAAGACCCTGGATGCTGCGTTCGTGGTGGACTGTACCAACTCCATGAGGACAGGGTTCAGGATTTAGGGCGCTATAAGCTGAGAACTTCAGGTTTTACGGTTTAGGGTTTAGTTCCGCCTGGCCGACGGGTCCAGTGCACATCCAGTCAATTTGGCCTGAAAGTACCTACATCGCAGCCACTTGAAGATCCTTGAAGGGCTAAGTATATGCTACATAGGTACATGGACCCGTCGGGTTCATGAAACTCCTCATTCCGATGTTGTCGCTTGATCACAGTTATCATCCAAAACCCTGGGCTACAATGATCATCGTTTCAGCTAAGCTTGTGAAAGAACAGAAAATCTCACAGAATCCCTAACTGCTCCAGGTCCAAGCTGGAGCAGGCCAAAGACAAGATCATGAGCATCCGACGGGAGATTTGTAAGAAGTTGGGAGCAGGTGGCAGCGTACGCTTTGCAGTTGCTGGGTTCTTGTTAAGGGATTTTTTAAGTTACCATAATCAGGAAACTTTGTTATTTAATATAGGTCCCTATTATGGTAACTTACATTAAATCCCTTGACAAGAACCCAGGTTGTGGCCTACAGGGATTACGAAGACTCATCGAAGTTGCTTGACTGCTTTTGGGCTGGAAGCGAAGGTTTTTCGCAGTCCAAAGACTTGTAAGGCATCCTGCACGAGCAGCCAAGGATCCAAGTACTTTCCTTCACGGAAGATGTGGAACGAGTTGGTCACTTTCTCTCCAACTTGGGAGCATCAGGCTCTGCGAAGGACATCTGCGAAGATGTGATCGGCGGTCTGCAGGCTGCTGTGGATTTGAAGTGGTCTGCCCGAACGCGGATCCTGTACCTCCTTTGCGATGCACCGGCCCATGGCGTCCGCTTTTATGACTGCGATGCCGCGAGGGCTTGGGACTTGGCGCGCAAGCCCGGAAAGGCTGCCTGGGACTTGCACCCTCAGGATCCAAAGCAGTGGCAGCCTACCAACAAAGTCATCAGCGAGACCATCGCCAAGAGAATCAGCTTTGTAGGCTTGAAGTATAGTGAAACATGCGACCGCATGTTTAAGCTTTTCCAGGGCCTGCGCGATTCAGACAATGCTTCTCGGGGCCAGGGGTTGGAGACCATCGTCTTGAGCCCAGCAAATACTGCAGAAGACTTCGTGAAGTGCATCCTGCAGACAACTTCCCAGACGTTGCGTTCCTCGCTTACTCGTCTCCAGGAAACGCAGGGTCCGCGCGGCAGAGACTCGGTCTTTGTTGAGCTGTCGTCGCATGCTTTGGGTGCCGCCTCCTACGAGACCCTAACGCCCTAAGCCCCATTCTCCCCCCATCCGAATTAAGCCTCACCTTTACCTCAGAGCCGAAATCTCAAGTCCCATGACCCGAAGCTCAAACCTAGGGATCGATGTGGTGTAGTTTTTGATTCCCCTTATTGCCTAATATAACACCCTAATTTTTCATTCGCAGCGTTCGTGTCTGGTCAAACGCTAACACCCTAATTATACATAATTTCGGGGCCTGTTGAAATCGGCACCTAGAAACCCGCAAACCTCAGGAGAAGCTCTAATTCTCGAGGAGGTTTCGGGTGTGCTCTGGGAGTCCTGGCAGCGCTGGCCGAGGCATCAAGTCCTCGTTCCTCGGATTCAGGAGTTTACCAGCACCCCCCAAGGGCCCTTTAATAGAGTCCTTATGGGCCTGAATAGTGGGTATTTGGGGTATATTCGAGGGTACTTGGGGGGTCTAGGTAGTGTTTAGTATCTTTTGTCAATGAGCTCAAAGTGCAGTTTGAGGCATACCTGAAGACAGATTCTAGGGTTGGCTTGAAATCCAAGAAGAGCACAGAGTTCAGGAGTTTAGTGCTGTTTTGTTTGTTTACTTTACAGTCCCATAAAGGAAGTAAAACGCCAACCATAAGGCCTTAACGAGGGCCTGAACCCAGTAATCTCCACAAAACTCGGTATATGTATTGGGGGAGCCTGTTAACTGTGAAGTGTATCCAAGACTCAGTCTAGGAGTTTGTGTTCTAGTTCTGGGTCCTTGGGTTTAGGGTTGTAGGTTTGGGCTTTTGGGGTGTGGGAGCCAGAGAAAATCTCATGTCCCTACTATGCGGGGTCAAGATGGTGCTATAAAGCCGACCATATCCAAACTGTTAGTCTGTTTGGTAAACCATGGTGTCTGCCTGGGTTGCCACCATTATATTGGATGTTGATGTGGCACCGTTGTTCTTGTTTAGGCACTATCATCAGGCCGCAGATTGTTCCCGGTTTGCGCTCGGGACTTGGAAATAAATCATTCAGGTGCAAGGAAGAACCTGTAACCTTGAAACCTTACGGCTTCGCGAAAACGCTGTAGAAGGTGAACCAGCGACACACTCAAATCCGATGCGCGTACTCAATCTTGCATGAGGCGCAGGGCCTCGGGTTCTAGGTGTAGTCGGCTTCGCGTGGGGACTGAGGCCGCAGAGTTTAAAGACTTTTGCGTTCGCACTGTCCCTAAAGATCCCAGGTACCCACATGGTACCAGCTAGGGCTTCTGCTCAGGGATTTCTGCTACGGTGTATATGCGTGTCTCCCATAAGGGTTTTGTAAGGGCTTTGCGGTTTGAGCAGCCAAGGTTACGGCGGTGACTGTGCTGGGCCTGAACGTCAAGCCGAGGCGCAATACGACCTTCCAAGACCTTCACATCCGAGCCCAGCCTTTTGCAAGTGGCGGCATGCGATGGGCGTTCCCTGCGGTCAGTGATGCTGGAGTACGCATGGTTGTGAAGGCCTCTTGACCTTGAGTGCACGGACAGGGCACCTTTGCCAATGATGTTGCAGTGCGATTGGGTTTCTTTCTTCAGTATAACCTTCGAATACGCTCTAGCCCAGCAACAGGCTCCAGGCCGTTGGCCCAACAGTTTGCATTTTACTCGATTGTACGCCCCAAGCCCCGGAACCTGAACCCTGTAGCCTTCAAAGCGCAACTTACATGGACACCAAAATGTTGCTTTTCTGGCTACAGGTATTCTGTGTGGCTAAGCCAGACCTATTTGCAGTCTTACGGATTTAGGGCTCCAGATCATCCGCATGGGCAGCATCTACTTCCGTGGCCTCGCCTAGCAGATTAGAAGCGATCTTTCCCTTCTGACAAAGGGCTTATATTCGTATTGTATACATGCAAACTATGACCTCATTGTCAATATTGTTGTCAAGAACACAGGCTTAGTTTGCTTTGGTTCCGTCATCATTCACAGGCCGATCGGGGTCGAGGGTCGGACATTTGCAGTTGGGAAAACCCAGAAGCTTAATCACCTGCTTAACCAAAAACCCTAAACCCTAAAAACCCTAAACCCTAAACCCCTAAACCCTAAACCCTAAACTACCCCGCAAGCCTCAATCCCTGAAGACCCTATCCAAAACCCTGGGCCTTGATCCCCACACCCTGGACCCGAGTTGTATAACCCTACAGTAAACCCCATAAAGTTGGAAGCCGGATTAAGGCCAACTCATTACTCTTCAGGATAGAGGCTATTGGGTTTCCAACTATTAGGCTTCTACTGTAAACTCTTGAACCCAAAACCCTAGACCCTATGCAAAATCCTGAAGGCTTAAACCCTATATACCTCAAACCCTATTCTCTACACTCCTTAGCCCTAAACCTTTACAGAGAGATCTTGGAGGTGCACAAAGCCGAGGAGCACAAGGGCCGCGAGGCGGCATTCGCAGATGTCGAAACTCAGGCCGCAGAGCGACTACCTTAAACGACCACAACCTTGTTTTAAAGTAGGCTCTTACGACAATTTGGGCCCTACGAAAAAGTAGGTTTGGGTAGTTCAGCGTAGCTGATTTACTTACGGCTTGGGGTTGAGGGTTTTAGGCTTAGGTCTTCTGGTCTTCAGGGTTTTGGGGGTCAGGGTTGTTTGCACGGGAAACAAAAGCATTTGGCGTGAATGGACTCTTCTGATCGTAGCGCTGGACGGGTACAAGTTTCGATGCAAGTATAGCGCATCCAGGCCTCATTATTTCTGGCATCTTCTAGAAGTCATGTTGGGGTCCCACAAGACCATTACCTGAAGGTGTTCATACCTTCTTCAGTCCTTTCGCTTGGCATCTGTTGGGTTGAGACACCTGCGACTGGATTTCGGGTGTCTTTCGGAGGTTAGGTTAGGTTCTCGGCTGGATGGTTGAGCGGTTCTGGGAGCTTTGGTTTTCTTTACATTTCGGACCCCGGCTTTGGTGGCAGTGTCATGCCAGCGCACGCCAGGCCTATGCGAAGCTGTTTGCGAAAGACTTTTCCCAGCTTCTTCCCTCCATGCCCCTGCAATTCCTAGACTCTTGGTTGCTGGAGCTGCCAAACTGGGATGTCGCACGCCATGCCACAGTGGAGCCGTTCATTCCCGGGCCGTATGAGAAGTATACCAACAACAGTGGCTACACTTCTCCCGGTGCCCAGCTTGCTGAGGCATTCTCTCATTTCACGTGGCAACATTCCGGTGGTTGCATGCAGGTAACAGACCTGCAAGGCGCGGGAACATCTCTGCCTACATTCAGGTGTCCAGGTCATGCAGGTTTCAGACCTATTGGGTTGTATGAGCCATGCGAACCTCTCAGCAGGTTTCGGCATGCAAATCTTGACCGACCCCCAGATCCACAGCACTTGCAAAGACTTTTTCAGCCGGGGGACCCTTGGTCGCTGATTTTGCAAACTTCTCAGCTGACTGTAAAAGATGGGATGGGAGCCGGTACCGGGTTTCGGGCTTAGAGAGGAACCGTAGAAGGGTTTAAGGTTCATATACCATATGGGTGTTCATGGTATAATGGCAAAGAGCCCCTACTCATAAGAGTCATTCGGTCCCAAAGGAACCTGGGAAAGCGTGGCATGGATGACTTCTTCTTGGGCCACTGCTGCAACGAGCTGTGCCATCGCCTCGGTTTGCAGCAGTCGCCCATGCAGCTGGGTTTCGATGCAGTCTCGGTTGGCGACCTCTGCGACACTCCGTCTTCGAAGTCCGAGACCAGGTTGTGGAGTGGAATCATTGTGCCCTTGTCGTTTCTGGGTTCCCTATCGTCAGAGATGTAGCCCAAAAACATGAACACGAGTGTACCTGCATATATATATATATATACACACACTTTGTTCACGGTGGGTTATTCTGAACAACCTAGGATATTACCCTTCCGGCGGGGTCATTGGCCTGCGAGTTGTGCTTCCAGTTGGTGCAACTTCCTCAGGAAGCTTTGCCTAGCATTGTTGTCTTTCTTTTTCAGGTACGTGAAAGGCTTGTGCTGTGGCATTGTGCAGAGTATCTCTCGTTGTTTGCATGCTTCCTGAGCCTAGGAGGATTTCACCTACATTGTCAACAAGTACAGCGCGGTATATTGCGAAGCCTGCATTCGCAAGGTGGGAGTGACCCTAAATCTGATGTTCTCCACGCTTATGCACGGTTCCTTACGCCTTCTCAAAAGGCAACTTTCGAACATAGGAATAGTGTACTTATTCTCCGGGATTAATCCTGGTGTTGATACTAGCTTCCAGGACAGCAACTGGTTTTTGAATAGATTACATAAATCTGGTTCTCAGGTGGAGGATGCACAAGTCCGAGCAAAGTGCCAGTCCTGCAACCAACCGTTCAAATACTCCTTCCACGTGATCAAGACCAAAGGTTGCGAAGTACCAACGGAGTGCGAGGACTGCGAGCGCGGCGAGTCGTGGATGCTGGTTGATGTGTGAGAGCCCGGATATGCTACGTTTCTGTTTTAGGGATGTTTCATACGTAGAGTAGGATATTGGGAATCTATGGTGTATAGCGAAGGGCCGACGTAACTCATGCAAATCTCCCCAGGGATGCCAAGCAGCTATATTATCTACGCATCATAGTTATGGTTTCCACTCCGGGAACCTTTGTTTTAACATACCAAACCCTACTTTTTTGTAGGTTCTTATTATAAACCCTAATATGGAATTTATAGGGACCCTACTTTTTTGTAGGTTTTGGTAGGTTAAGGTAGATCCATATAATATAGGAACCCTTGGAGTTCAAAAAGTCCCCACATCCTCCACACGGTTGCGAACCAAGAGAATGCTCCAGAGCTGCAGGAGCTAGGCATCTCCACGTAGTTAGGGATTTTGTTCGCCAAAGTGCACGAAACGCAAAAGCCGTTTCCTTCATCAACACCACAGTATGCGGCTGCACCACAGTATGCGGCAGTTAGGTTTGTTCATGTTTGTTTGCACGAAAGTTCAGGTGCTGGAAGGCACCAGGCGAGATTTCGTGGTTCTTGCTCAGAGACTGAGCAACTGTCTCGGTGAGCATGCTGAGTCCGACAAGTGCAGAGGACTTAGCCACATGTTTCAACGAACAAGTTGCCAGTGTGTTTTGATCGGGCCACGGCAGAAAATGTCCTGAATAACCACTGCACGTTGCAATGATATGATGCTGCACAATCTTGTGAACGTTGTTAAAATATGGTGGGGCTTGCAATTTTTTGGCTGGCCACATTGGAAGAACCAAATCTCCACCCCATGTCTCCGAACCCTGACAGACCATTTTGATGTTACTTGGAACCTTGTGCATCATGCCCGAGCCCTTAGCCAGACCAACTTACGCTGTGATGTCTCATGCCGAGGCACGCCAGGGCTTCGACAGAGCAGCGCCCGTGAGAGCTTTCGCACCGGCTCCAAAAAGAGCCTCCAGAGACAGTGACCACCATGTGCTTACCCTAAAATGCTTACGTACAGTTGCTAGTATCCTAGACCGTAGCTCCTTTCTATTCTGTACTAACTTTCGCGAGTTGTAAAGTTAGCAGGGCCCGTTGATATTATATAAGGTGCTCGCTTTGCAATCCCCTTCTGTTTATTGCGGTCTGCCGGAAAAACCAAAAAGGTCCTACAAGAGCTTGGGCTTGGACTTGAAGCTCCATGCATGGATGTAGTAAAAAGTAGAGGTCTTGGCATGGGTAACTACAAGACTACAATGTCCGCTTAGAAACTTACTTTATGCTTGCGGCCTCAAGACAGGACGTCGTACACTTTCGCGACTCGCAAGCACAACCGTCGGCAATGCCGGCATGAACTAAAGGCTTGCATTCGTGGCGGGTATACTCAATTTCTAGTCGTGCACACGGTAGCTTTTCAGCGTTGGACCCTGAATCCGCAACCTTTGAGGTTTCAAATTCAGAAGCTGCTTGCTGCTGGTTTTGAGTATAAAAAAATGGTGGATTGACGGTATGGGCCTTGAGAGCAGCGTTTGCTGGAACCGACTCCTCGCGGCATCTTGCTGGCTCCGAATCGGGAATCGGGCTTGCCAAGTTTCGCTGTACGTCAGCGCGCAGCACCACCTCGAAGAATGCACGAAGACGGAAACTTGGAGCGATCTTTGACAAAGCATCCTTTCATGAGGCCACATTGTGCAGGTACCTTGAACATGACTCAGGCCAAGCTGATAAAGCCTTCATTGCTTTTGTGGATCGTCGGACCTTCACCTTAATACTTTCGACATGGAATGAGTCGCTGTTGTGTCTTGAGGCCGTAAGCCGTGCCAAGAGCTCTCTCCCAACCCTAAGCCCCAAGCTCAAAGCTCCAAACCTCAAGCCCTAGACCCCGAAAACCGGAAGCCGCCCCGGGTGCCGTCCTGCCATGGCGACGGAAAGGGCGCAGTCAAAGCTGGACATCACCAAAGTTGCTGCAGGTCGGTTAGAGTCTGGAATGCTTACAGCAGAACAGTGTCTGGAATGGGCAGGAGTTTTGCAGGGTTTGTTTTAGGTTTATACTCAGGGTCTTAGCTGTGATTACAAGCCACATTGACGGAGCACGTTGCTCTTGGAATTTCGGGCGGCAAGGCGCTTCCTCGGTCGTCGCTTTGTGGTGAATGCTAAAGCCGCTGACGCCCGAATCTTCTGAACCCTAAACTGGAGGGTCAGGGGACTTTGTAAGTATGGCTATGAAGGAACCATACGGTTGATGGACAAAAATCCTGCATTACCCATAATAAGGAATATACCATAATTCCCATAGTTTAGGGTCCTTAGGGTCATGCAGGATTTTGTCCATCAACCATAGTGCTCTGTTTTGCGTGCCCCCACCGACTCATTAGAGGCTCAGGGATCCTAAGGAGCTGGACCACGCTGCCCCGACACCTGAAAACAAAATCTCAACAAATCCCTGGGGATCCAAAAACCTACCGTTTTAAGGGTTCTACCCTCTAAATAAGGGGTTATGACCTACTATTTTGTAGGGTTTGGGGTCACAGGTCCCATGTCAAAGGGTGCTTTGAACCCGTGGGGTGTGCAGGGGGTTTGGGGCAGGCCGAAGGGCGTGCAGCTGCAGTGCAGTTGTCTCCTTCTTGTTGGGTCCAGGGCTTGGCGGTAGGGGCTTCCGCCTGTAGCTTTCGCTTCGGGGGGCGAGGGGTGGTATTCTATTTTTTAATTCATTTGTCAGGGTAGTAAAGGTTATTTGGGTGTTTTAGGGTGCAAGAACCCAAACCCTGGAGGATTGTCAAGTTCCCTAAACCCCAAAAGCCTAAACCCCTCAACTTTAAATACTCACTTTGCCCCTTCACCCTTACCTGTATCCCTTAGAAACCAAAGCCCTGTTTTGGGGCGGGGTTTAAGGTTCGACCACCCAAACTTCAAACCCTACATCCTGGACTCCTGGACCTTGCCGCTGATTTCTGCTTGAACAGAAAGCTGTTCGCTTCTTGTATTGAATGTACTATAGGTGCCTAAATCATTACCAATACTATTTTGGGGGGTTCCTTATTATAGGTATAGTACAAAATACCCCAAAGCCCTATTCTAATTCTTAAGGCTGGACCCAGATACCCCGGGCCGACGCTTGGTTTGAAGAATCAGGGGCGTCAGTTAGTAGGGTTACAAGTAGAGATAAGTATTACTGTCCCCGCAACCTTACTTACTGAGTCCCCTGATCCTCCCCGAAAGCCTGAATAACACCCTAACATTCCTGTAAGTAACCAAACACTGTTCCTCGTTTCAGGCCGCGGAATGGTCCTTATAGTAACCCAATTTAAAGGCAACCCTATACCCTATTCAACTATAGTAACCTTTGCGGAGTTCCTCGTGCCAGGCCGCGGAATGGTTTGATGACGACGCTCGCGGACCTCTCGGCCAATGTTTGGAAGGCCGGCAGTGGACCGGCTTCAGGGCTTCATAAGGGTTCTGTATAACAATCCCTAAGGGTCCATGTACGTATATAGTATATCAAAGTAGCTATACAGGGACTACTGTGAGGCCAAAGTATGTACTGTTTCGGTACATGGACCCTTAGGGTATGGGAACGTTGGGTTTTCAGACTAGGGGCTTTTGGTTGATATTACCGCTCACTTAGCCTCTTGGAAAACGTTAAACTTTGGGCCTTAGTCATGCTTTGATCTGTATGGAGATGTTTGAACCGGGGGCCGTTCTCGAGGGAGAGATATCCAGACCAGACTCTAGTTTAGGGTTTTAGGGAGAGCGCAGGTGCTGTAAGTGTAGAGCTTCGTTGCTTTTGGGGGATGCTCGTAGGCCAAGGGAAGCGTTCAGTGGAGGTTTTGGGGATGTACATGGCCCAGTACGGTGTTTTAAATGTTTTGTTTTACTGTTTCACTGTAGGATATATGGATTGAGAGTAGCGCCAGGCATGCTCCTGTGGCCTTCAGCGCTAAGTTAAACGGTTCGGCATGTTGGGCATAAGAAGGACACAGAGCTCCGAGCATGGCTTTCAGGCTTCGTAATATAGACAGAATAGTTACCAGTATTATTATTTGCTTGGTTCCTTGATATATAGAACAGTATACCTCCCAACCCAATTTTGATTATGAGACCCCTACATGAACACGAAGGAGCTCAACATCTCAGACTCGTTGGTGACTTTGGGCTGACAGAGGATAGGGTCACAGGTGTCTGACTTGGCCTTTGTTGCAGACCTTGGGTTGTGGGGCTTTTGCTGAACTAAAGTTTATGTCTAGTCGCATACACATTAAGGGTTCCTTTAATAGGGCTCCTTTAACGATCACTTTATGTGGCTCATTTAGGAGGGGTCGACCTGCTATCCAGGCCGGTCCGACGCTGGATCATTCGACCTACCAGTGACCCTGGGCTTGAGGTCACGGGTTGAGGGTTTAGGGCCATTGGGGTTCTTTGTAAAGTATGTAACCATTTTACCTTCTCGCGGGGGGGGGCACTTTGCTGGATCAGTATGTCGAGGTTTAGGATTGCAGTCTTGGCTGCGCGATTTAGGGACTAGGGTTTGGATTGTGTGTCACTTGGACCTGCCAGTCACTTTTCGTAGCAAGGGCTTTGCATTTAGGGTGTTCGAACAGGGGTTCATGCCGAAGGGTTTCTGGATCATCGGACGTACCAGCGACCCTTGGCAATAAGGGCTTATATTATAGTTCTAGGGAATTTGGTTGGGCGGGGTCGGGTTGTGTTTAGGCTATATGTAAGGTCTGGGTATACAGCCGCTCTTTGCAGCAAGGGTGTTCGCCTAACGCTGACAGGATTGCGGTTTACCAGGAATAGGACGGAAAACATGCTCGGTTCAGGGTTATAGGTCCTTGCTCCTTGAAGCATCCGCATGTGTGCGAACATGCCATGCGCAGTTACCTGAAGCTTCAGGTTATGTATAGCTTACTTTGAACAGTACTTCCTGCCCCAATCACCCCCGTCCCCGCTGTCGTCATCTACGTTATAATCGCTTGGAGGTACGGCAAACAGTAAGTTGTAACCATCCTGATCCTCCAAGCTACAGGTACTACATCCAGCTGAAATTCGGTGGTGCCACGTGGGAAGTCCGGCACCGAGGAATATGCCTGCACACCCCACTGTGGGTGCTAAGCTCTCCACTTACAAGCACAAAGTGCGTCAAGCAATCGACAGCCTCGACCAGATTGCACAGTATGTGACTAGGTTCCTCAGTAGCACTCTTTTGCCCTTTTTATTTTGGGGTCCGCCCAAAAACCGATTAATTAGGAAAAAGGTTACCCTTCTCATTAAGCGGTTACTGCGGAAACGAGTTGTTCACTTGCTGCACCCTCGCTAGACCCGTTTTGAGACAAAGCACATCCTTCTCACGTCTGCTCGACACAGCACTGTTTCAAAGACTGCATCTTCGTCTGCAGTCGCGACTTGGAGATTCTGGGTACTTGTAACCCGTTGACTACAAGCTGTACATGCATATGCATAAACTTGTGTCAAAAGCACAGTTTTGCACAGGTGTAAGGTTTAATGTGTTTAAAGTTTAAAGTGCCAGGAGCCTCCAAGTATGACGCCCTGCCCGAGACAGCGTTCTGCCTGTCAATATGTGAAAAGCCCCTCCGCAGAAGATCCAAATATACGTCCCCCAGCAGTACCCTCGCAGTCTCTGTGTTTCGAGGAAGCGATACGATGCATAACAGGGCAGGGGGTTGGCTTCTTGGCCGGCCTATAGGGTGGACGCGTTTTGTTTCCGGGGGGCTCCTCCTTCTATAGGAATACTCGAGGCCTGCATGTCTGGCTGTCGAAATGAAGACGCTCAACATGCCTGCTGAGGTCGCGAAGCGCTTCAGCGACTTCGACACACTGTCATGGGCTCGTGCACAGACTGTGCTTGATTCGCTTCGGGTGTTCGATTCCCCGTCCGGTGACCAAGAAGACCCTACACCCTCAACACGACACAACAACAACTCGTTAGGTCCCACAGGGGTACTCCAATGCCTTTTCTGATCCCGGGGTCTGTTTGGCAAAGCTCAGTAGGAAACAAGGATACAATTACAAGAGTACCTGTCGGGCACTGGGGAACCTAGCTCAACACAAGCACTACCAACCGTTTAGTAGTCCGTTTCGTCACATGTCTAAGTTAACCATTTGTAAGTTTAGGATCCCACAGTACACAACTGGTAAACCAACAGAATTGTCCTCTTTCGGTTACCCGTCTTATGGTACGGACCCCACAATAATCAAGAAATCACGTCGCCGATACAAACGGAGCGACATCGGAGACCATCTGTATGATTACTTCCTGAACCTCGGGTACTGTAGGTTGGCATTTGGGGAGGGCGTGATTATTAGGCACATCGAAAGTAGTCTTCATGGTTTTCAGCCTTTCTCTTTGCAGGATTGCGCCGTTTGTGGAATCCCGACATTCAGGCTGCCAGGACTGCTCAAGGAATACTTGCCCCAGCATCCGTGTCATACATACGTTATACGTGGATGGTTCGCACTGACCGCTTCACAATGCTGGTCACGCGAAGATTGTTGGGCCTGATCTCGCTGATCGGGAGCTTGATTTGTGCAAGTTCGCAGCACCTCCTTCTAAGCGCTTGTTTCTTCCCGTCACATGCACAGCCTCCAAGCGAACGATTCTCCCAAGCATGGACAGGCGGCGAATTTGTGCATGGGTTTCGTCGTGGGTCTAGTTGTCATACCCGTGCCGCCACAGTACTCCGTGCTGCTGATGCACGTTTCAATCCAGTGGCGTCCGAAAGCAAGAAGACATGGTCTTGGAATTTGCTCATTTGGTGTGCCATCATTACCTCTCTGTATCTCCGCGGTGGTACGGACGGTGTTGTGTGGTCGGCTGTTCTCGGCGCTTTCAAGCTAAGAAGGTGGATGCGGCGAGGCTCAGTGTCCATAGAGCGTGGCACGATGGCTCACTTCGCATGGAGAGGTGCCACCATCGGTGTGGTACTGTCTGTTCTCTTGGAGCTGGGCATGCCTCTTGCCGTTGCTTGCTTCTGGCCCGGTTTGGCAATTTTCCTGATGAGGACTGGAGCTGTTGCTGCAGTGGAGGAGCTTGGCAAGTTTATGGCCTTGACGTGGCTCTCTTGGTCAAGTATGAAGCCTTGGTGCCGGAATCCGTCGCCGTCAAAGTCCTGGCCTCGCAGTCCCCGAGGTATCATGCTTGCTGGTTTCAGTGTCGGAGCCGGTTTCATGGTAGTAGAAAACAGTGGTTACTTCCCAATGGCCCTAGACTCCTTCATGGCTGCCATCTGGAGATGCAGCAACAGGGAAGATGTCATGCTGGAAGTCGTTCTTGAGTTTCTCGAGTTTCTCTGCTTCAGGATTGTTCTGAACCCGCACCCATACCTGACTGGCATCGTTGCCGGCCGCTTTGCAAAGGGCCAGACAGCAAATGCAAAGCAACAGTATTCGACTGCAGTGTTGTGGAAGGTTCTGTGGCCCTCCGCCGTCTTGCATGCGCTTCTAAACCTATTTGCTGATGCGCCAGTATTACGCTCGATCCTCGTCCTCATCTGTGGAAAGGTGTTCAGGGACACGTGGGAAAGCCTGGCAGAGCCCAATGTGAGTTCCTCTGCCCAGCAACAACGGGAATAGCCCTCTCCTTCAGGGTTATGTCAGTGTTTGTCAGCCCTTCTTGAACTCGGAGTTGTGCGACAGCGCGGGCTCCCTATGCTTCCTTGTTGGTGGCAATCCACGCCCATCACCATCGCTGACCACCATCACCGTCAGCATCACCATCACTGACCACCATCACCGTCCCTGAAATGCCCGAAGCACGGGAATCTGCAGAACAACCATCGGCTGACGCGCTGCATGGGCTGCTTGAAGTGCCATCCAACGCTGCAGCAGACAGGCTGGGGTACAGGATGGTCAGCCAGAGTTGAGCGAGTCAAAACGTAATCAGGGTTTAGGGTTTAGGGTTTAGTTCTAGTATTCTCTTCTATTCCTGGGTTCCTGAGTAGTACCCTTTTGCCCTTTTTGTTGTAGGGTCCCCTTATGAAACCCGAACAGTAGAAAAAAGGGTACCCTTATTATAAAGGGGGCTACTCAGGAACCTAGACCTAGATTCTCGTATTCTGTCAATGATTGCCAAAGAATTCACCGTGGATCATGTCAAGGTCCTAGAGGCCGAAGTACATGTGAGACTATGCCCCGATGCACCAAGCGCTCAGCACTAGACAGGTACTCGAACGACTTTGAACTCGCAGCCCCAACCCTCGCACATGCAGGGCGTTGTAGCTTCATTATATTTAGCTTTTGAGGTCCAACCGCGCCAACAAGAAAGACAGTGGGCTTAATCGCCGGAATACAAGGAACAACTAGTACGAACATCCTCGAATCCCTACGTAAAGGGCTCTTTAATCTGCATCATTCCAACTCTGAGCCCAGTAGCCTAAATCCAATTCCACTCCCCTAAACCATGAACCTGGCTCCAGACACGGATCGCCCCAACCGGCCTGGCAAGAGCCTGCTTCTTAACCCTAAAAACCGAGACCTTTCTTGAAATTAACCTGTATTTTCAGCACGTATGTATTCTTAAGACAGGAGCAAAGCCACAGTTGATTATAGAGCTTGCAATATAGAGCCTTAAGCCTTCCCCAAGCTTACATGTACCTGGAAGGCCGTTATTGGGGATCCTTGAAGAGCGAACTAGGATCAAGGGAGATTGAGTTACAAGCGCTCGCAAAGCCCTGCGAACCCCATAACGATATCTAGACTGTTAAGGGTAAACTTGATAAAGCCCAAACCCCTTGCAGCCACACTTCTCCTCTACACCTCACTTCAATCCCAAAACCAGACCAAACCTAACCCTCAGCCATTCACCTGACCCCTAAACTTCCTCAAGGGAAGTTTGAATCCTGGATCCTCGGGGTAAGGCTGCAAAGCTTGGCGAGCAGCCGCTATGGCGGCCTGTCGGGGGCCTCGGTGGCTTTTCTTCTTGCGGTTCAGGCTTTAGGTTTGCGGTTTTACGGCTTTAGGGCTTTAGGCTTTAAGGTTTGGAGGTTTAGCGCTTTAGGGTTTTGGGGTCCAGGCGCGGGTTTAGGGTTTAAGAGAGCTTCCGGCTTGGGCTTCGGGTTCGGAGTCTGGGGGTGGGGGCTTGGGATGGAGTACAGGATTAGTTCATTTTGTCGACTCTGGGGTGTATGTCTAGCCGCAGCCCCGAATCCCACGAAATAGAATATTATCATCCATAAATTTAGGCTTGGGTCTAAAGTGGAGGGTTGAGGTTAAGGGGGTTCTGTGTGGATGCCTCTGGGTCTAGCAGTTCTAGGCTTTCGGTGGTTTGGAAAGTGTCGGGTTGCCTCGGCATTGTTTAGGTGGTGGTCGGGTGTGTGCTTTAACCGACTTGGATATTCGGGAAGCTGAACCTGTGCCTTGCATCTTTTGCTACCCACACCACCAAAACAATATCAGTTTCAACATGCACAATATCAGTTCAAAGACGTTAATATATCACATAATAGGTATGTACATACATTGTACATGCATATTTGTATATGCATGTATTCAATATAAGCACTGTCTATATCTTGATCTTCCCCAAACCCAAAACCCTGAACCGTAAACCCTCAAACCTAAACCCTAAAAGAACCCTCATAGATCCCTTTAAAGGGATCCTAGGAGTCAGACTCCGCCAGAAACCCGGTTGCAGCAGGGAGCTCGCAGGCGAAGATGAGATTAGCTCCGGGGTATCAGGGCGCATAGAAACTTGGGATCTAATATAGGGGCCTTAATAGTTAGAATAGGGTTCCTTTAAAGGGGTCTATAAGGGTTACTATAAGGGTGTAGGGGGGCCATGTGATATGGGAGCTTCCGAAAATTAGGGGTCCCTTATTCGGGGGTCCTTATAAGAAGGATGCTAGTATTTAGGGTGCTATGTTATATTAGGTTCCCTTATTTTCGAAAACTCTCATACTGGCTCCATGAATGTTTGTCGTAGAGTAGGTGACTTTAACCCTTTGGGGTTTGTACAACCCTACCATAGTTGAAAATGTCAACCTTGTTTTGGCTAGGGTACTCAGCCCCCAAGAATATGGACATCTAGCGCATCTCTTATGCGAATCGTTTAACGGGTCCTGGGCTTGAGTTTGGTGTTCTTAGTAGCTGAGTGGATACACTTTACACTTTTTGGGATACTCTTACCCACTATACAACTAAAAGTGTACACTTTTTTCGGGCTTATGAACTCAGCAACTAGGGGTTTATCGCCAGGTAGCCCTGAAACCAAAATGCGCCAAGTCCTGCTGTCACTAAAGCAACGATGGCACTGCTGCCCTAAGGCACCACATAGCCCAACAGCCAACTGCCTTCTACAGTATGGTGTTTGGGCCCAAAAGCCTTATAATATGAGTCGTTAGAGCCTTAGGTATATCAAATCTAAAGTCCCGAAGCCATGAACCCGGAACCAGGCCCAAATTGCCGGCAAAGACTTTACTGGGTGCGCCGACGGATCAGGTGGGCTTTATGGAATGTTTTTACATTCACTCTAAAGCCTCAAGTGGCCTAAAGCCTAAACCCATCATACAGGCCACGTGAGGTGGGAGAGTTGCGCACACTGAAGTGACCATCTGTTGCGTTTCAGGCTTTTTCGAGTCTGAAAGTCCAGGAGTCTCGGCGTATACCGGGGATGCATAAGGCCGCCCTTCCCAGACCTTCCAAAATCCCTTAGTTAAGGAATATACCTTAAATCATATTAGGGATCCTATTATAATTTAAGGTATATTCCTTTAATTAAGGGATTTTGGAAGGTCCGGGTTGCCTCCTTGAGGTCTGTAGCAAGCAGATCCCTTTTACTAAGGGGATTATCATGCAGTGTCCACGGTGAGGTGTTTGAGGGTTGCGATGTACCTCGACCTCGCCCCATGACGCCGGCCTTAGGAAGTGCATGCAAACCACCACCTTTCGCCCAGCAATGGCGCTTGTGCTTGGGCTTGATGCTTTGAGCTAAACCATCAACCCTGCACCCGAGCCTGCTAACTGTTTATACCTGGCAAGAACTGAAGCTTGCGTGTGCAAGGAGGGCGAGCTCCCATCTTGATTTACGCCAAGAGGAACTCTCATCGGACCTGAGTAATACAGCATAAACGAGAGCGCAGCGGTAGTCACCTAGTTAGGACCATGTGACACGACCCAGTTTTATGTCGTTCAGGCAGCCATTGACGCCCGCAAGGAGCAGTGTGGCGCTCAATCCTCTGTGGTTGTTCGTGTTCGTCATCGTTTGCCCTGCTGAATCTGCTGAGACTGGCAAACGGCATTTCTGTGGTAGCCGGTTTGGTGACGATGGTGATGGTCGCTTTGACGGGTCTGGTGATGATAGCCATGATGATGACGATGATGATGATGCTGATGATGCTGATGATGCCGGTGGTGATGGTGGCGGCGACCATGATGACGATGGGGATGGTACTGTTCAAACAAACGGAAACATGTGTGCATACATATAAAGCCACCTGTACTCCTGGGTTAAGCCTGACCATGTCAAGCTGAGATAGCCCCTGCTTGGCTTCCTGGGTAGTTGTAAGTGGAGTTATAAGTCCTGGCGTAGGCAATAACTATAGTTATCGTACTTACAGCCCCACTTGTAACTATTCGTGAACCTCCAAGTACAACCCCACGCTATCAGGGTACATTGGATGCCTTGTTTCAGTGTCACTGAGCCTTCAACGTGTCAGCATGAGGCTGCGGATCATTCTGCAGGACTTGCTGCTGAGGCCAGGCAACCCGCGCTTCACCCCATCTGTAGCCCATGCAAGTACCGCCTCTAAAGGGGGTGTAGGATCAGGACATAAGAACACAAACAGCCACAAGTTTGGGTTCCAAATCCTTAAAGGTCAGGGTCCCAAGCAGAGCCCTGGTTGCGGTAAAGGCGTTAGGCCGTAGCCTGAGACTTGTGGGGCTTTGAGGGCTGCTAGGTAGGGCCTTGGGACAGTTTATATTTTCCCTTATTGGGTTTAAGAGGATCTTATTTACTAATATTCTTCAAAAGCTTTAAAAGCCCCACCTAGGCTGAGATTTTAACGCTGTGTTCCTGTGACAGCTGACGAACTGTAGGCCTCACAGGCCTACTTGGAGGTTCAGCGTTCAGGGTACTGAAAGCCTACTTACAGCTGGATTTATATCCAGGCGTATCTGAACAGTTACAAGTAGGCTACAATTACCCGGAAGTACCAACAACAAGGGACTCTTGGTATCCTACCCAAACCACTCCGAACAATGGAGCCCTCAAACCGGTATCCCCAATGTATCCTACCTTGATATGGATTAGAAGAGCGCTCTCTGGAAGATTTGCATTTGTTGGATCCTTTGTTTGCTCACGTCAGGGGCTTGGGGTTCGCGGTTCATGGCTTTGTCTCAAGGACCCGGGTTTCGGATTTGAGTTCGGGGTTCGGAAGCTTCAGCCCTACCTAAGCCGTAAGCCTTCAGGCTTGAAACACCACAAAATCCATGCAGAACCCTGTAAGCACATCCGTAAACCCACAAGTTGGTTCTCGCCAACCCAAAAACCAACCGCAAGACTGAAATTTCCTTTGGTTCCCTAACGCAGTCTACATTACATTCCTGGTCATTCCCGATTTAGTGCCCCGCAATGCCTATGAAACCGTGTCGACACATGTAAAACCTGCTAAACCCTGAAGCCCTAAACCCCTAAACCCGATCCCTCTAACCCCGAAACCCTAAAAACTACAAAGCCCTGAACCCCTGAACCCCTGAACCCCTAAACCCTCAACCCCTCAACCCTAAACCCCTCAACCCTAAACCCTAAACCCCTAAACCCCTAAACCCTTAACCCCAAATCCTTGAGGATTGACCTTTGGGTTTCCTTCGCCTCATACTGCCTGTGAGGCCAGACACGCGTACGAGCCGGGTCCTGAGCAGCATGTGTACACCTGGGAGTTTCCGAAAATAGGGGACCCGAATATAGTACGGTAAATAGTAGGATCCCTATTATAAGGACCCCAAAATAAGGTACCCCTATTCTTCGGAAACTCCCACCTGGACCCTAAGAAACCTACCTGTGGAGGTTCATGGGTAGTCACATGTGGGGCTATAAGTCCCCCAATATGGGTTCTAGCCATAGTTATCCTACTTAGAACCCTACTTATAACTACCCATGAACCTCCAAGTAGGGCTCCTTAATATGAGTTCCTGGTATGAGTCTTGAAAAATGTAGTTTTTTTGGGGTTAGCTTCAGCATGCTAGGGCTTTTGGGGATTTTCGCTTGCAGGGGCAGGGTTTGGAGTTGGGGTGCAATTAGGTTTTCGAGCTTTAGGGGTTGTAGGTGGGTATGAATGCCTATACGTACAGGCTTGCAGCGTCCCGCAATTTCGTGAACCTTTCACTGGCATAGGTCATAGGCTCACATACACATATACATACATACACATGTTGCACAAACGCATGCATGCATACATAAGCATAGATGTTTCTCTCCATATAGCAGCTTGCATACATACATGTAAAACATGTAAGGAAGTAAGCATGTATGCGAGCATGTACGTACCTACATACGTATGTGTGTATGTATCAATCCGTTCAGGATCTTCCAACCAATATAATACCCTAAGGCTCCATGTACCCTTATAGTATATACTTAGTCCTTAAAGTACCTATATAGGGACCCCTTTAAGGCTTAAGTATCTACTATAATGGTACATGGAGCCTTTGGGATATAGGAAACCTTCAGTTTATGGGAAGCCGGAACCCCCAAAGGAACTCTACACTGAACTACGCCGGGATACCCTCAAACCCCAAACTCTTTAACCCTAAACCTTGAATCTAGAAAATGATTAAAACCCTAAACCCTAAGCCCCAAACCCTAAACCCTTAAACAATTCAAACCCTAAACCCCAAAGCCCCGTAAAATTCCCTTAAACCCTTAAACCCTTAAACCCTGAACCCCAAAGCCCCGTAAAATTCCGGGCGGGATCTTCGTCGAGGCCCCGCCTTGAGAGCTTTCCTGGAGATCGCTGGGCACGTGGAGGAGGAGATCAGGCCGTTTTTGGACGGGTTTTGGGTTCTGTAGGGGTTGGAGTTACGGGTCCTTTGGTTGTTTTTAGGGTTTTGGGTTTAGGGTTTAGGGTTCTTTGGTTTTTTTTTAGGTTCTTGAGGGTTACCGGTTCTTTAAGGTTACGGCTTCTTTGGGGTTTAGGGTTCTTTGACGGTTAGGGTTAAGGGTTCTTCAGGGTTTACGATTCTTTAGGGTTCCTCAGGGTTCCTTAAGGGTTAAGGTTAAGGGTTCTTTAGGGTTTAGGGTTCCTTAGGGTTTTTTAGGGTTCTTCAGGGTTTAGGGTTCTTTGGTGTTCTTTAGGGTTCAGGGTTTAGACTTGCTTAGGGTTCAGGAGGGCCTTTCGGGTTTCATGTGCTTGGGGATATCACGGCGTCGAGATGCCTTCCCTCCTGGTACTACATGGTTATGTTGTGCATGCCTCAACAACGAATGCCTAGCGACGGACCCGGTTTTGGTGAATTGGGGGCCAACATTAGTACAAAGCTCCTCTGGACACATGTATGCATATCGTACGGGAAACAATTTCTACGATCCCCCTCTGCTTCGCCTGGTTCGGGGCGAAGCCCCTGCGTAGCACCATCTGAAACTTTCGCTCAAGGGTCGATTTAACCTTTGAGCCTTTGGTCATTTGAGATTCGAGGGTTTCAATTTGGCTTGGGATTGCGAGGGTTATCATTGCTAGCTAGGGCTTTGGGACATTTTAATTTTTCCCTTACTGGGCTTAAGAGGATCTTATTTACTAATATTTTTCAAAAGCTTTGAAAGCCCCACCTAGATTGTTTTGGGGAAACCACGAACCAGTGGATGAACACGACGAGGTTGTAAGACTTTCCCAGAACTTCGAAGCTCCCACTTGGGAGTTTCCGAAAATAGGGGACCCCAATATAGTACCCTAAATAGTAGGATCCTTATTATAAGGACCCCAAAATAAGGTACGTACCCCTATTGTCGGAAACTCCCGCTTAGTGCCAGCATTCCCGAAGTTTTTGGATCTAAACCCGAGGCTTAGCCGAAGCTGCCCTAGCCTACCGGCTCAGGAGTGTAGGGTTTCAGGGTTTTAACTTGGTTCTTCTGGTTGACTCTTAGGACTTTAACTTTTTGGCTTTCTATATGAACAAAAATAAGTAGGCTAAAAGTTTAACTTTTAGGAGGGGTTCAGAAGTCGGCCAAGTTGAGGGGTGTAGGATTATATACGCGTTTTGCGGTTTGGAGTAAGGACAAACCGCGCTTAGTCCGAAGCCTTGTCCTCTCTCCGAGAAGCCCGTCGCATGCCTTGAACCAGCATCATGAAGTCCTCACACTTTCACCAAGCCTGAAAAAGCCAAAGCTTCAGAACTCTAAAACCAAAGCCCCACACCCCTTCCCTAAACTCCGGAAGCTAGGCAAGTGCAGCCGACTCCTGTCCGCACCTTCGAGGTGCACCGGTCTGGGTTTGTTTCGGGGTTTCAGGGTTTGAGTGTTTACAGTGAATCTTGTGGCTTCGTAGGTCTCTTTTTTCGGGCGTTGGTGCGGTTTCAGGATTTAGGCTGCAGGGTTCACTCTCTAGTGTGACCTGGGTTATATTGTCAGAGGAAGCATAAGCAATCAATTGCATTTTGTTGGTGTTTTGTGGTACGACTATAGTAGAAGCCAGAAAGTTGGAGCATCATTATCCTAATGCCCTTAAGGTAAAGTATAAGGGATCCTAGCACTAATCCTCCTAAAGCCATGTTCCAACTTTCTGGCTTCTACTGTAAACCACGATTAAACCATGCCCTCCATGTAGAAAAACCCTAAACCCTGTGCTCTTGTGCTTCCTGTTTCTCAGTTGCAGGGTGTAGTGTGTTTCTGTGTGTCTGCAACAAATTGACGCTGTTGGGCTACGGCTCAACATCGAAGACTCAAATGTAAGGGCCCAAAGAAACCAATACTATTTTCGGGCTGCTTTACAAATATAGTATGATATACCCTAAAACCGTGCTCTAATTATTGAGGCCCCTACATATAGCACCCTTATAGATCCCATATAGTAACCCCCTTTAAGGACCCCTTTAAAGGAACCCTATGAAACCCTATTCTAATTATTAAGGCCCCTACATTAGTCTTAAGGAGTTCTCGGACATTTGGGATCAACAGTTGTTTGGAAGGGGTTCGGGCTTGGGTTGCAGGTTTGCAGTTGAGAAGGTTTGGGGTTGGAACGCAGTATTTAGGCAGGGTTTAGGGTTTAGGATTTAGGGTTTAGGGTTTATTTAGGGTTTAGGGTTTAGGATTTAGGGTTTAGGGTTCAGGGTTTAGAGCTGGTTTAGAAGGAGACAGAACTACAACTAGGGTACAGCTATCCCCAATCGGCCGGCAAACGTCGTCAAGTCCAAAATCCCCAAACTCGTAGCCCTGGGCTCGGAAGCAGGAAGCCCACTACGGTTGATGGACAAAATCCTGCATGACCTTAAGGACCCTAAACTATGGGAGTTATGGTATATTCCTTATAATCCATTATAAAGAATATACCATAATTCCCATAGTTTAGGGTTCTTAGGGTCATGCAGGATTTTGTCCATCAACAGTAACTTGGAGCATCTGTTGATTTCAAACGGACGAACTCCTCGAGTATAGCCGAAGCTACTTGCTACGTCGACAAAGTTTCCAAGAAAGACAAGAGGAAGAAGAAAAAGGACAGCAGCAGCCCGCTGTCTGCAGTTATGCTGGCAACAGTGCTGAGTAACTTCGTTTCAGTGCTGTTATTTGGGACGATTCCTGATGAGGTTCTTCCCCTGACATCTCAGAGACGACCTCGGAGCAGTGCTCTTTCGTTGCCGACGACACTTGCGCCATTTGGCCGCTGGAAGCCGGCAAAGTCGATGACTTGGATTCCAGGAGGATGGCCTTGAACGGTTTAGGGTTTAGGGTTGTCCTCGGCAAGGTTTGTGAGGCCGCCAGCCCCACAGCCATCTATGAACTGGGAGGGGAGATGGCTTTTGGACATTGGGTACTGCCCCCATACAGCACCAGTCTATAATAGAGCTACCATTAAGGTCCTATTATATGTATATTAAGAATATTATCCAACTGTTACTGAGTGGGGGCAGTACCCAATTTGGACAGCACTAAACATACTTCTGATCTCATCCTTTAATCCGTGTTCGTTCTGAGGAAACCCTGCTCCTGGACCGATCTCGGGACAGAGGCTTCGTGTATAGCGTTGCTAATACGCCACCTTCTCGGAATAAGGATTTCCATGAGGCCCTGAGAGCTAGGGTGGTGATTTTTCAGGGGTCTACAATCATCTCTTCTTTCTTGTGAACGTTTCGATGCACCCTAAATCCTTAAACCCCTGAACCCTAGACCCTACTTAGATTTATTAAGCCCTACTTTTTTTGTGGGTTATTGTTATAAACACTAATATGGGACTTATAGGCACCCTACAAGAAAGTTGGTTCTGGTAGGTCAAGGTAGGTCCGAAACCCTGATCCCCACAGGACCCTCGCTTCGGCGTGGGGAGCTCAGCATCTGCCGGATGGGGAAGGTTTAGGGTTTACGGTTCAGGGTTGAGGGGTTTAGGATTTAGGGTTTAGGGGTTCAGGGGTTTAGTATTTAGGAATTTCAGAGTCTTCAGAGGAGGGGTTTAGGGTTAAGGAAATATAAGTATTTCGGGTTTAGGGTTTAGTAAGGATTTAGGAGACGTTTTCCACTCAGGGTTTGGGGTTAGGGAGAAAATACTTGGAACGGTAACACTAGGGTTTTTGAGGGCTGTTAGGTGTTGGCGTTTAGGGGTTAAGGTTTAGGGTGTATACTCAGAAAAGTTACAGACACCGGGCTTTGGTATCGGTTTTCAAAGGCCCGTGTGTATGTCCCATTTGTACGTGTTGGCATGTTTCTTTTTCCCCGAGCATCACCGGCCCGAGATTTTGACATTGGGTCATAGCTGCTGGGAACCAGTCTGAAACGGAGTGAACCCTAGTAAACCCTAGTAAAAACCGTACAAGGAAGGGGGCATAGTTTGCTCATTCAAAAACCACTGTTCCGCTCTCTACTGCTCAGGTGATCCCAGTGTCGCAACTTCCTGGCTCGAATTATTAGGGTCGGGAGAGCTGGTAAGAATTTCCCTTGTGGCCCTTGTACATAACTATAGTACAAAATACTCCCAAGTCCCGTTCTTACTATTCAGGCATCGATATTGCGCTGCAAAGACGGGTCTTCGCCCAGGTCTCCGGCATCTGCATTTCTCCTGAGCAAAGCTTGGTCTTGGCGCGATGCCCAGCATCGAAGGTGGTTAAAGGCTCCCCTTGTAGAAGCCCTCACACGGGTGTCATACAGGTCATGTTGGGTCTCGCTAAAGTCTTGCTGAGATCAAGGCCGCCTACATTGTGTAGCTGCTGACGGGCAATATCCGACATATGTTCTTACGTAAGTACTCTAAACTATGGGAAGTATGGCACCTTGTTTATTATGGACAAGCCATCAGCCGAAGCCCATAAAGCTACAGACTGGCTCATCTGCAGTGGTATGTGTGTTAATTTAATGTATGCTCGGTATCAATATGCCTCCGTTCTTCCAGGGTCAGACTGAGATAGACCTTTGACTTGCATGAGGCTGAGTTTAACAGAAAGAGCATCCCTAAGCCCTTAGTCAAAGGACTGTGAGATGCTTCATTCATTACTAAACGGCATCGGGGTTCTCAAGGTGGTTTCCGAACTCCAAAACTTGAACAATCCTTCATCATCCCAGACGCTAAACCCTAGTGGGAACGCTTCAAGAAACCCGAAGACGCCTAGTAGAAGCCTAGACGTGGAAGCCCTAAACCTTGAAACCCTTTGGCCTCACTACCCTGCATCCGCCTTATTGCGCAGCCTAGGGGGTCCCATTAATCAGGGGTTTATATTGTCCCAAGCTCTATACTTGCTGGCCCTTTCATGGATCCTAAACCCTTGGACCCACCCTCCCCAAACCATCCTCTGCTGCGGCCTAAGTACCTTCTATGGGCCCTGCCAACCCCAAACCTAAAGCCAACCAATGCCGCTTGGGCCAGCCCAGGTCACCCACGAGGACATCCTGGGTAGGAGGGCTTATGGGGCGTTCCGGGTCTGAGTTTGCTAGGTTCACATGGGTAGTTGTCAAAATTAGGGTCCCTTTTTGGTTACCCTAAATAGTAGGTGCCGTATTAGAGTAGGGACCCAAAAAGGGACCATAAACAAAGACAGCCACCCACATAGTTCTTTTTTTGGGACGAGGCTTTAGGGTGCTAGAGTTGGGTTGTTAAGGACCCCCTGAGGGTTTTGGTGGTAGGCGATCGGGGAGCATCGGGGCTAAGAACGATCCACATCGGGGTTGCCTCAGCATTGCCTTGCATACTCACTACGGGCCCATGCAGGTTCTCCCTCATTCTCAGATTCACGGCATGTTGCCCATGGTTCATCTTTAGTTGGTGTTGGCCTGTGCCTTTTAGGTTCTACCTATCCTACAGTCTCCCGTGTAGTTCCTTTTTTGGATTTCCTTATGGGATCCTAACTATAAAACTCATTAAACCAAAATGAACAGGAACCACAATGGAGACTATAGGTGCATTTTCCCATGAAGCCCCTAGGCTTCAGGCTTTCAGGCTCACGAGGGCCGGCGGTGTTCGGTTCTCGGCTTCACCCACTACCGTTTGATCTTTCGAACCTTTAGCGCACCCTAATCACTAATCACGAAACCCTAAACGCCAATGAAAATAGGGCTTTCAGTCGCCAGGATTCGACGCACCTCTCACGTTTGGGGCGTGTTTGGCAGCTGCCTTGGCTTCCGAGTTTAGAGGTCGGTTTTCCGTGAAACCTCAATCCCCAAAACCTGAATCGAAAGACCTTCACATACTACTTCCCGAAATTCTTTCCCCCTACTCCCTAAATTCTTTCCCCTACTCCCAAGCCCTGGTTGCATGCTCCGGAAGCCTGCACTCTGAACCATGAAGCAAAAAAACCATGAAGCTTCACTTCATGTGCCAAAGGCCTCCCATTAGAGATATGCGCTTGGCTTTTTGATGGGCTTCGATTCACATGCCTAAACCTTTCGTGCTGGTGTTCGTGTCCTCCTTACCCTTCGTCAACTTCTCTAGCCCCTAACCCCTAAACCCGTAGCCCTAAGCCCGAAACCACAAGTCACTGAAAGGGACAGTCGGACAGAGTGTCACTGGGTCCGTGTCTTCTAATTCAGGTAAGAGTTGCTGAATAGTGGGTTCCTGTGTAAGGATCCTGCTCTGAACTGTGTAAGACCCATGGAGCTGGGTTTAAGTTTTCAGGCTGTAGGGTGGGGGGGTTCATGGTTCAGGGTTGAGGTTTCCTGGGCTTAGGGTTCACAGTCTTCGTAGTAGAGCAGGCAGCAACCTTTAACTCTTTGGGTTTCTATATTGCCTATGTAATCCCGAAGGTTAACCTCTACGTACTTCCTTCAGGAAAATGGACGAGGAGGCAGTTTAGGGTTTTACGTTTGCTGATCCAAGAGGGCGGAGACCATCATGCGGCCAGCCCCATATTATTACTATTGTTACTATTATTACTACTATTACTATTATTACTATTATTACTATTATTACTATTATTACTATTATTACTATTATTACTATTATTACTGTTATTACTATTATTACTACTATTACTATGATGGAGCTCCCGGTCCCTAAACCCTGTAAACCCTACCTAGAGGCTCATACCCTACCCCTTTTTTAGGGCGCCTACTTTTTAAGATAGCAGATCCTAACCATAAAACTCGGTATCCTAAAAAAGGGGTAGGGTATGAGCCTCTAGGTACACCGAAACCTCCGGTCTAGGTTCTAAAAGGTGAACGGCAAAAGCTTTGTGGATTAGGGGGTGTGCCAACCCAACGAAAACTAAACCCGAAGTCCGAAGTCTCAAAGCCTAGAGCCCTAAGCCCTAAGCTTGACGCCCTGAATCCCTAAATCCGAAAAACCCTCAGACCCTACCGATTCCGCACCCGCAAACCCGGCATCCTGAAAACTGCGTACAGGCTCCCAGGTTTGATGAGCAGGCTTATAAGTACCCAGAGAGCCCAATACCCCTTAATTAAGGAATATAGCTTAAATCATAATATGAAGCTCTATATAATTCAAGCCATTTTCCTTAATTAAGGGGTATTGGGCTCTCTGGGTACCTGTGTTGGGTTTTTGGTGGGTCCATCTGTAGTCGACTTGCCTATAGTCGCACTTCTTATATATGTCCCTCGATACCTCAAGCAAGGCCCTGCACGGAAACCCCTCTATTACTAAGTCCTCTCCCTAAACCCTGATCCTGTAGCTATCAAGCCTTCCTCCGGCTTCCACGCGAAAGCACAAAAAGCCTTGGAGACTCTGGCAAACCCTCGTAGAATCAATGGGATCACTTTGTAAACTTGCTATGACCCCTCAGAACCTTCTAACATGGTTTTAACGAAACCTTTCCAATCCCCAACTTTCTTAAGTAGAAGCCCTGATACAATCCCACCTCGCATCCGCCGCAGCCGCCTCTGTCTCGAGAAAAGCGCTTAGACTTTACGGTTTAATCTCAGGGTTTCATGTGTGTTTCCATAGGTTTGGTTTGGTGCCTGGGTTTTTTTTGAGTATTTTGGTTTTGTCAACACATGTTTCAGTTTCGGGGTGGTGTGTGATAGAGTGAGTATTTTGGATGTAGGCTTCGGCTGGTTGTTGTCAGAATGTTGTGCAGTTTAGGGTTGTTTAGGGTGTAGAGTTTAATGTTTGTTGTGTTGTCAGCCTTTGTGCAGGATTTTATGGAACAAAGCTTTCATGATTCCGAGAGAGAATTACTAATGTAGACTATAGCTGACTCTCAAGCTGATTTTAAATAGGGACTGGCACATGAACACTTAGTTTGTTACGGTCTAGGGTAGTGTGAAGCCCAGCCCCTTACAGGGAGATGACCTTTACACGATGCTTTTTGAATTCGTTTGGGCTTCCTACCTGTGGGTTTCAAGTTCAGACACAATGTGGCGCCTATTCCTCGGCTTGCTGTGGCTGGCCTCCGGTGCGGAGGAGTGCGCCGACGGCGAATGCGCCGTGAACCTGCTGCAGCGCGCGGCGAAGCAGGTCTGCAACAGTGAACCCCAACAGTCAAAGCAGTACCCCGTACAGTAGAAGCCCAAAAGTTGGAATCGCGATAGCCTCAATCCGTAAGAGTACTGTATAAGGAATCCCAGCACTATTTGACCCTAATCCGGTTTTCAACTCTACGCGGTTTCCTATAAACCCTGAACCCTAGAGTACCACCCACTGAGGCAACAATGAAGCTGTGTCATACATGGATAGTAAAGTGCGGCTATACGGGTGCCGGACCTCTCAGTACCCAGACCCCCGGGAGGATCTAGAAAGTAGATCCCCTAATTTGGGGCCCTATGCTACTAAGGGTACTTTGTAGGAACCCCCATTAAGGGATCTACTTTTTGGATCCCCCCGGGGGTCTGGGTAGGGGTGGACCGCGGAGNATATTTTATTATATATATATATTATATAAAATATTATATATATAATATTATATGTGTATTTATACACATACATATGCATATGCGAACAAAGGAGCATATCAACAAATGAACAGATAATATATGTACATATATATATACATATATATATGAAAAATATGCACATATAAGACTTAAGGGTTTGTCGCTACGGGAGCCATCATAGAAGAGAGTAGTGGATCTGGGAGCCGTCAATAAGGACACTCTTGACTCTCTCCGTGGATATTCAAAAACCACCCGGACAACTCACAAGCCGTTAAACAGTCGAGACATATACCTTAAATCTTGCTGGGACCCTCAATGCAACTTGAGGTGAATTCCACGCTTGAAGGCCTACAAGTAGGTCCTTTAAACAATCGTAAACCAGTTAAGTCTCATACAGAACCCCACAACCCCGGTAGCCTGTTTTGGACGTCCTTGGAAAGGAGAGCTTACCTCTTCGGCTGACTCCTTGAACGGAACGACCTGCCGGAACTTCATTCTCACAGGCGGAAGTTTGAAGCGACAGCTTACACATCTAAACTCGAAGTTCTAGCACTTTTTGGCAAGCATCCTTTGTCTTAGGTGGCAACTGCGTAAACTCGAGCATTTACACTATCGTCGCACAGTGCCTGGTCGCAAATGCTGTTGTGGGTCCTAGAACTTTCTGTCAGGCAAAGTCCAGATGGTACACTACCGGAACTGGGTGGTCGGCAAAGCGAAGGCGGTCAGATGTGGCATGCCCAGAGACTCCAATCAATACCCTGTGATGAAGCAAATCCCGTAACTCTTATATTTGTTATCTTCCTAGACTCAAAGTGGAACGGTACCTTCCGCGATCTATGAAATGTTGGAGTCTGTGGCCCCGAAATACCAAGCCCGTCTTTGAGCACTAAGAAAGTGGCTTATGGGTTGGCGGTCGAACAGAGGCATGGACCCTTACAAGTAGGGATTTTTTCGGCTATGTTCATCCATGGCAGGCTCCTGTAGTACATTCTCCGCATTCGCGGCTCTGTGCCAACATAGAACAACATTTCATCAGCTTTGTGCGATTGGTATTCCGTGGCTGACCGACCCAAGCCGGCAAAGTTGTCGTAAAGTTTACACAGCATCCTAGACCCCTTCAACCCTATTGAAGCTTTTCTTATGAACTCAGCAACTCAGTTATAAAGGCCCCTATATTATAGTACCCCTATAGATCCCTTATAGTAGCCTTTTTAAAGGACCCCTTTAAAGGAACCCTATTCTAATTATGAAGGCCCCTATATGACCCTGAATCCCCAAGCCCGGCACACCCGAACTCGAAGAGCCGAGGGCACCCGAAATCCGCAGCGAAAGAGTCAGAAAAGACGTCGATAAAGGGGCCGTTTAGGGTTTAGGGTTTAGGGTTTAAGGTTTAGGGTTTAGGGTTTGGGGTTTACGGTTTAGGGTTTAGGGTTTTATTCTACTTCTTGAGTCTTCGGATGAACCCATGGGGGGCCCCTAGTATGGGCCCTTAAGCCTGGGATCCTTATATACCTAGTATTCCAAATCTTGAGGCTCCCTAAACCCTAAACCCTAAATAACCCACATTTCTAAGGACATATAGAGAATCCCAAGAAGGAGCCCTAAAAAGATAGGTTATATTTGGGGTCCAGGTAGACCCTAAGCCCTCCAAAAAAAGTCGCAGTCCGACGGAGGCTCAGGGCGTGAAGGGCTGGGTCGCCAACGGTGGGGACAAAACCTACGATGGCACCTTGGCACAGTCGAAGTCCCTTGTTAAGCTGAATACTTTAAAAAGGGCCCTTGTTATTAACCCAAAGGGCTTAAAGTACCTATGTAGTAGAATGTAGGGTTTGAATATTAGGAACTAATATTCTGATTTGGGGAAGTATCCCCCATAACAGTACCTACGGTTGATGGACAAAATCCTGCACTACTCATAATGAGGAATATACAATAATTCCCATAGTTTAGGGTCCTTAGGGTCATGCAGGATTTTGTCCATCAACCGTAGGACCCTTTGGGTAAGGGGACATTCGGGAGGTCGTGAGTCTAACTGCGATACCAAGCCTAGGTACCCCAGTAGTACCCTTTTACCCTTTTTGTTTTGGGTTTAGGGTTTAGGGTTAACCGAATAGTAGGAAAAAGGGTACCCGTATTATTAAGGGGCTACTGGGGAACCTGGAAGCTCCGGTCAAGAAAAAGACAGAAGAAGAGAGCTGAAGACAAGCTATACCCAGACCTTCCAAAATCCCTTCATTAAGGAATATACCTTAAATTATAATAGGATCCCTAATATGACTTAAGGTCTATTCCTTAATTAAGGGATTTTGGAAGGTCTGGGTAGCAGAGGTGTTTGCAGGCTAGGGTATAGGACGAGAATTGGGTTTCGTTCCTAGGGTTTGGAGTTTGGGGGGTTAACATTTACGGCTTAGGGTGTAAGTTTTAGGGCTCGAAACGGCTCCTTTGAAGGCGGGGATGTGGAGAATTTGAGCTTGGGGTTGGATTCTAGGCCCTACTCCCTGAACCCTAACCCCTAGACCTTTTGTGCTAGTTAGTTTGCCGCCGAAAGTCGTTCAAATCGGAGCCCCTGATACTTCAAGTCGCAAAGCCCTGATAGCTTGTATGTATGAAGAAACCCTAAACTCTGAATCCGAATATAAGCGCACAGTTGAAGCTCCTAAACCCCCAAAGCCCGAACCCTGGTTGTTCAACGAATCTCATAGAACCGAGCTTTGCAGCTCTCGACAGCCAGACTCAGACACCTCTAACCCTCTAACAACTTAAGAACAGCAAACCCTAAACCCCAAAACCCCTGAACCCCCAAAGACCTATCTAAACCCTTAATTAAAATCTAAACCCCTAGTTACACCCAACCCATACACCTAAAAGCCCCCTTAATTAAGGACTATAGCTTAAATCATAATATGAAGCCCTATATAATTTAAGCCATATTCTCCTTAATTCCCTTCTAGAACCCTTATAGATCCCTCTTTTAAGGAGCCCTTTAAGGAACCCTATAGTAATCCTTATTTAAGGGGATTAGGGGCTCTCTGGGGAAGAGACTGCGAGGTTCTCACGCGACTTGCTCAACTTGCGGCTGCGTGCTGGGACACGTGGAAGGACCCATCGGAGATTTCTCCCTGATACGGCTGATGGACAAAATCCTGCATTACCCATTATAAGGAATATACCATAATTCCCATAGTTTAGGGTCCTTAAAGTAATGCAGGATTTTGTCCATCAACAGTACTGCAAGTCTTAGAGCATTAGGGGGCATAGTACTTAGTAGGGCCGCAGGTAAGGCAACTATAGCCCAAAGGGTCCTATGTACCTACAAAGTAGAATGTAGGGTTTCCATATTAGGAATTGCGATTATGACTTCGGGAAGTATCCCCCATAACAGTACATAGGACCCTTTGGGTAAGGGGACATACTATACCCAGACAGCCCAATACCCTTAATTAAGGAATATAGCTTAAATCATAATATGAAGCCCTATATAATTTAAGCCGTATTCCTTAATTAAGGGGTATTGGGCTCTCTGGGTATAGTTCTTAGGCCCGGAGAGATGATAAGTGCCGGTATCTCCTAGCGCTTGTTTGCAGAATGGGGTCGATCCCAGAGAGCCCAATACCCCTTAATTAGGGAATATGGCTTAAATCATATAGGGCTTCATATTATGATTTAAGCTATATTCCTTAACTAAGGGGTCTTGGGCTCTGGGTAAGTGCCGATATCTCCTACCGTTTGTTTGCAGAATGGGGATGATAACAGCCCCTACCCCATGCTGACGAAGTTTCAATCCCAAACTATACAGCCCCACCTTGGGGAAGGAAGTGAGTTCATAAAAAGGAGGTATTCGGGCAATAGCAAGGGTACAAGTCTCGTGCACTCATAGCATTCAATCCTAACTCCAAACCTCCCAGGTCAATGAGGTTAGTTGGGGTTCTGCCCTCAAAGTGGGTCGACTTATTTTGGGGGATGCAGATCTCTACACTCGAAACCTTAAAGAGTCATTACATGCTGCAGGATCAGCTGGAGCGGTTTCGGCCTTCCTGCGAGATGTCTGCCGTGGTGGCCCACCTCACTCCCATGCGACGTGGATGCTTATTAGGGGAAGCTCAACTCTTGCGAAAGAACTCATTTCTTCATAGGGACCCTTAGGGGGGTAGGGGGAGGGGGGGTAGGGGGCCTTAATGGCCATAATAAGGACGTAATAAGGCCTATTTAAGGAAGTATAGTCCCCTACCCCCCTCCCCCTTACCCNGGTAGGGGGAGGGGGGGTAGGGGGCCTTAATGGCCATAATAAGGACGTAATAAGGCCTATTTAAGGAAGTATAGTCCCCTACCCCCCTCCCCCTTACCCCCCTAAGGGTCCCTATGATTTCTGCAGGGATAGAACTCCTAGAGGATCGAGTCTTTGTTCAGGATGTAGGGGTTTAGTGTGTTAAGGTTGTATTTAGAGTTTGGGGTTACTGATATGTAGATACATGATCTGTCAAAAACAAACAAAAGCAGAGTGAAATCCTCTGCCCCAACTAGCGCTATTGCACTTACTATCATGATGAAAGCATACTGGTTTTTACACTGTATATTCCTTATATAATGTATATTCTATACTCTACATCCCTACCTTGGTCAACTTAAACTTGGTTTTCTTCACAGGATTTCCTGGGAGCTGTGCCCAAGGTCGCCTCTTGCAAAGTCCACGACGCAGGCTGCTTTCACTGCGGATCTTTCTACAAGGACGGCTTTAGAGTTGAGGGCTACTTGGAGGTTCATGGGTAGTTGCTATAAGTCCCGAGACGTCGCACTAAGCTTGGTTGTTGAAGAAAGAAGTGCAGTTACCAATCTATAGCGACGGTATTCTAAGTTGAGTTCGTTCGCATGCAGATCAACGAGAGCAGAATTCCAAGACAGTGTCTCAGACGGAAAGTAGAACCCTTCAACGGTTCCTAAAAAAACCTTCAGTAGCATTCCTTCAGATCTTGCAAGGGGTCTGCTTGTTGGGGACTGGGGAATAGCATTTGGACTTAGAGTTTAGCGTTAGGGTCCTGATCAGGACCCACCAACCACACCTAGTAGCCGCCTGTTGCCCTCTATAACGGGTACCTTTGGTAGAACAGAGAGTCTGCGAATCCAAAACTCCCTAAACCATCAACGAGCGTAAGTAAGCCTGTAGTGGGAGTCAGGCTTACAGGAAATGGAGCAACATGTAACCCTAGCAGCCTGAAGCCTCGAAATCCTTGACAATTTGAAGCTCCATACCTTTGTCATGTTGTGTAGCATTTGACTGTTTTAATGGTACTGAAGCCCAAGAAGGAATAGAAATCTAGAAGTCTTACACTATCCCATCCATGGACTAGATACCCCAAAACCCTTATAGAGCACGTGCAGCCCCCTTATATGCAAAAGACGCTCACAACCGCTCTATTGAAAGTTGAGTTCGTACCTATGCGCCCCGCCAGGAGTACCGCTTTTGTCGCACCTGGACAGTGGAGCATTGCAAAAGCCGGTGCTGAGGCAAAGAGATTCTTGCCGAGATTTAATACGGGTTTGGCTTTTTGTACGTCATGTCAGAGAGTTGTATATAGGAGCCTGCATATTCATTGATACAGTTCGATTTAGGGTTCCTATTTATGACTTCAGTACAGAATGCCCCAAAACTCTATTCCAATTCGCTCGGGCGCCTATAAAACCCTAGCGCATCCTTTATAGAATCTTATAGAACCCTTTGCGGAGCGGCTTACAGGAACCCTGTTCTAGTTAGCCAGGTTTCATGGAGTTGTGCAGGGTGAAGCCATGGCAGGAATGAGACAGGAATCAGTGCTTTGGGGTGCCTTATTTTGGCGTTTTGGGGGGGGGGACTATACTGTGTTTTATCAGGTGCTAATTGGAAAGAAACCTTCAAGTATGAATCCCCGCAGCCTTTGGCTTAGGGCTCTGGACCTCAGACTTCACGTGTGGTCTTGCGGTATTCCGATCCGGGTGTACATGGGTGCTTGATAGATTTAGGGTTGTACATATCTTTCACGAAGGTACTGTTAGAGTGTTCGTATTCGTGTCGCTTATTTCTGAGAGTCCCACAACCCTAAACCCTAAACCCCTAAACCCTAAACCCTAAATTGCACAGTCTCTCTCCTTCGGGCTGAGGCGTTGCTGAGCCAGAGATGACTGCAGCTGTCGCAAGAAAAGAGACACAACATCTGGGATGCGCGAGATGCAACCTAAACCCTCGTATGATCGGGTATGCAACGCCCTGTCGATTACCCGTATTCCTGTTCATGAGGTCCTTGCAAGAAGAAAAACCCATTTCAGCATGCAGTTACACACTAAACCCGAAATACTAAACGCCAACACGCGAAACGCTGAAACACCAATTTAATAATTAGGCCCTGATCCCCCCCCCCCCCCCAAATCCCCAAATTTCTAAAACCCTCAACCCCCAAACCCCCGACCCAAAACCCTGAAATCTGGATCCTCTACGCACCTCTTGTCAAGTGAAGCCTGAACAAAACCCTTCTAGCGAGCCTATTATACCCAAACTCTGAAGCATTAAACCTCAAAGCCCTTAAGCCGTAAAACCCGAATCCGTATTGAAACTAACGCGGAGGTAGTACCGAGGAAACATTGGTGTGAACACTTGGCAACAGACAGATGTTTTATATATGGGGTTACAAAGCTCTTTCAGGGCGTCACAAGGGTTCTTATAATTTGTTTTATAGGTAACGGTTTGAAATGATACTACTGTGTCCTTTTCATGTTTCATATCATCACGTATCCCGATCATCGTAACTTCAGGTTAGGTTTTTTACAAGAACCCACGTTACTTGCAGAACAAGTTGCCGCACCATCCAACTAGACTGTAGTTTGAGTTAGTTAGATAGATGGATAGATATGATATAAGATATGTATTTATATATAAACACATAGAGAGAGATGTTGATTTGGTAAGTGCTTATCTATATCCTGATCCTTATATGTTTGTAATGTATCGGACTAAAGGCACTCATCGACTATTTTGCTAACTGAAGTCAAGACATAAATGTGAGCAGAACAGGATGAGTTAACATAAGCACCTACAGTTAGAGCAGGGTTTCGGCGCATTGAGGTGTAGCTATATGTAGCCTTAAGGGCATGGCATGACTAATTCTTCAAACCTCTATATTACGGCTCTACTTGGAGGGTCGGATTGCTGTAGTGCAAACTAATTGAAACCCAGACCCACCCTGAACCCAAGCCTCACGACAGCCACCACATTTTCGGTTAAGGTATACGGAAGGTGTTTCAGAGGTCCCAGCGAATGAGCCCCGGTTTAGAGTCAAGGTCTGTGGTGGAGCCGGATGAATTGGGAGCTCTCCATGTGTGGGTCGCCGGCTCACCTTTGCTTGCTTCGGGAAGCCCCAGGAGATGAGGGTAGATCTATGATTTAGGGTTTAGGGTGAGGGTTTAGGGTTTAGGGTCGCCTTTGGTAAGGTAATTGATGGTGTATTTTGCCATAGCCACATAGAGCTTTCAGTGAGCTTGTTGGAGTATGACATGGTTTGCTTTACCACAGCTACATAGAGCTTTACATGAGCCTGTTGGACGTGAACTTTGCTTGTATGGTGTGGTTGTCTACTCTCGTTGATGCAGAAGCGATTGAGCTGTTGTTTTGGCATTTGTGCTGGTTGTTGGATCTTGCATAACCCTAAACCTAAGCGCCCACCCCTCTACCGGAATCTCACAAGAAACCTCATAAACAGTTTGTAGAATCCCTACTGACCACGCAGCAATTCGATAAACCCTACCAGAGTGCTACAATCATCAGTCATGTCTTCAAACTCCAAAGCTTCCCACAAGACGTGATGAGGCCCCTTGTAGGGCCGCACAACGTGAGGTTAACCTGTCGTCTACAAGCTCCATTAGCGCTGTTTCTTCCAGTTATTGCATGGTCTGATCATACTTTCGGTTTACATTCGCTAGGGTACTTAAATACTATAGGGGGCCTAATCAATTACCTGTGCTATTGTTGGGGTTCCTTATTATGTGTATAGTATACTGCAAAACCCTACTAATTATCAAGGCCCCCACCCTCATAGTAGCCCTTATAGTAACCCCTTTTTAAGGGAACCCCCTACACCTACTCTAAATTATTACGCCCCTACATTAAAGCCAAGCCCCCCCCCCCCGGCTTGAGGCTCGGGATTCTGAGGGCAGCTACAGGCGATCCTTCTCGCAGACCTACAGTATCAAGGCACGCGGTTTCGGGCTCTTTTCTGGAATATTTGTTTTCAAGAAAACTCAGGGGAGACCTACAGTATCAAGGCATGCGATTTAGGGCTCAGGGTGTGGCGGTGTAGCGTTTATATTAGGGTTTGGGATGCAAAGGTCCAGGGGTTAGCAGCGGTTTAGGGTTCCTTTCTGGAACATTAGTTCAAGAAAACTCAGGGGAGACATTTAGTAGGGTAGTTTGGAAAAGATCCGGGCGTAGCGTTTATAATGGGTTTGAGATGTAAAGGAAAGGTCCGGGGTTTAGCAGTTGGGTATAGGAGTTTCCGAAAATAGGGGACCCTAATATAGTACCCTAAATAGTAGGATCTATAAGGACTCCAAAATGAGGTACCCCCCTCCAAAGGATGTAAAGCTCGGTTCGAGCTCTAGAGTCTGGGGCGTCGGCGTTCCCGTAAAGCGTTTCGCTGAGTCATTGAAGTCCATTATATCCCTTAGGCTCTGAGGACTCATACATTGAGGCTTTTGGGCCCAAAGACCATAGTATATGAGGCTGTTGGGCTAGTTTGAGCCTTAGGGTATGAGTTTGCAGTCCCGGAATTTACTCTTACGCAGCTGCGTGCATTTCCGGGTTTCGAGTCACAGCGCCAGGCGTGTCTCGGAGGGCTCAGGCTTGGGGTTGGGCCTGGAGACATGAAAGTCATCGTTGATGTTATACCCATAGGCTCCAAAGTAGTTCCTTTTTGGGGTTCATATTAAGAATCCTATAAGGCGATCCCAAAAAGGCACTACTATGGAGCCTATGGGCAGTGATTCTTCCTATCCATCAGTAATTGTTGCTACTGCTTTCGTTATTCCTCTATTTATGAAATTGGAACTGTTTCAGGTGTTCTGCCCATTCCCGACCTAGGTGAACAGGTGTCACGAGCAAACTTCCTTTTTTCGGTTGAGTGGCTCGATGGGTGAAAAAATTCTTAAAAAAATCGGGTCAAGTGCGAGTAGCACAAATACCCTTCCAGGCGCCTCTAGACTACCTGCTGCCTACGAAGCTAGTACGTAAATAGGAAGATGGCCCGAGAATGTACCGTACGCCTTATTGCCAGGACAAATTCGGGTCAAGAGATCTGGCCAAACCGGGCCCTTGTCAGTTACCGGAACAGGAATGCAGAATTTACAATGGAATTTATCATGGCTCATGGTAAATTAAATTAGGGTCCTAACAGCAAGAAGCCAGTACGCCCTCACCAAAAGATCCCCGAAAGCCCTGCAAACTCTTCCGTGTGGCAGCAGGTTCGCTCATTGTGCTGGGAAGGAACAACAAGGCCCCGGGTTTACAGTACTGTCCTTTACCTTACAACCTAATGCCGTAAGCTAAGACTGATAGTCCCACATCCTACAAAAGCAACCCAGACAGCCCAATATCCCTTAATTAAGGAATATAGCTGGGCTCTTTAAGGCAGTAAGGTTTTAGGGCTTTGGGCCGCACAGTGTAGACAAACAGACAAACTGAAAATCACAGCAAAGACGATAAAATCGAACACAATACATCTGGTGTTTGGTCTTCTCATGGAGAGAAGTTTGGTAGGTGTTGGTTCGCTTGTCGTTTTTTTCTTCGGGGCTGCGTGCAGGAGATCTTCACAATGGCGCTGTTATCAGTGAGGGGCCGAAGCCTGAATGAAAAGACTCCGACGGTGCCTGGGTCGGACGTGAGGATGATTGGATCCTTCCGATACCACCCGTCAAGCCCAAGGGAGTCGCAACAGCTCCATGAGACCACCAGGCAAGCTTTGTGACCTCGTTTGGAATGCTGTATTCCAGGAGCCATGCAAGAAGTTCCGAAGAAGGGGCTGCCTTGATGTATCTCTCAGGGTCCAGGTACTTTGTGAAGATAGTCGTTGTACGGGTATTTGGACACCGCAAACCCTCAATTCCTTGTAAGGCTCCATAGATTCACGATCTTCTTTATACAAGTTCAAGTTGCTCCCCTTGTAAGGAGACTCCCAAGCCCTACAGTAGAAGCCCAAAAGTTGGAAACCCCATAGCCTCAATCCTTAAGAGTAATGTATAGGGAATCCCAGCACTATTTGGCCTTAATCCGGTTTCCAACTTTACGGGGTTCACTGTAATTCCTAAACCCAAAGCCCTGAGCCTTGAACCCTAAACCCCGGAGAGTTGAGCCGAGCCACACAGCGCAAGCTCGAAGTTGAGGAAGCTTTGGAGAAAGGGGCTACTTGGAGGTTCATGGGTAGTTATAATTAGGGTTATAAGTAGGAGAACTATAGTTATAACCCATATTAGGGAACTTATAACTCCACTTATAACTACCTATGAACCTCCAAGTACTGCACTTAAAAACAACAAGACTTATAGCACTATAGTTATAACCCATATTAGGGGACTTATAATACTGCACTTTACAAAAAAAGACTGAAGACTCCCAAGCCCTGACACGACGCCATCGCCGCAGGCAGATCTTCGTCGGCCTGGAAGACGGTAAGATCGAGGCCCCGCCCCTGGCTTTGTCACAGTCGGGTTAGGGTTTAGGGGCACTTCTATGGATATTTCAACCCAAGAAGGAATAGAAGTCACAGTCGGGTTAGGGTTTAGGGGCACTTCTATGGATACTTAAACCCAAGAAGGAATGGAAGTTTAATCTTTGTATACTATCCCGGCCATGAACAAGATAGGGGTGCTCGAGGTTCTGGGAGCAGAGGTTACATTGTTTTTTTGGTTTGGGGGTTTAGGTTTTGATTTGTCAGGATAACTTAGTCATTATGCTCACGGCGAGCATCATGATGAAGACAGCGATACCTTCATGCATATGCTAGCGGAGGTGATGGTGATGATGAGTGATAGAATGCATTGGTTGGGAGTTTCACAAGATATAAGATGCTTAACATACACCCAAACTAAAAGGATCCTCGGTCTACAGAGGATGGAGATCAACCAAACTAAGAAGCATCCTTATAGGACGGACAGACGGACACCCCCCAAAGAGCGGCTAGTTTACTCAAGCTCTAAACCCAAATCCTCAGACGTTAAACTCAAACCCTTACTATAACCCTGAACTCGAAACCACAAATCCTAATTCACAACCCCCCCTAATTAGTGGCAGCCTTTCGACCCCTTGGAGACCAAAGGTTCGACAGCCGGCTGGGCCCCTATGAACCGTAGTTTGGGGTTGGCTTGATGGTTATTCAATATGGGCAATATGGGCTTTATGGAAAATTTTTGGGGGTTTGGCTAAGCTGCATCAACCTCACACGCTCGCTGAGACTCTTCCGCAAGCTCTGAGGACCCTATGCTATGTCAGAGACTGCAGCACCGTTTAATCAGGATATTATATGGAGCGGTCCGCTTGATGGTTCAAGGTACACTCCTAAGGATGATGGTCCTAAGGATCCTAAGGAACCTTTGGGTACCCCAAAACATCTCAAAATCATACATCCCGAACCCTCTATTGAGCGTCATGAAGCCTGGTAAGCAAGGTAACACTCAACCGAAGACTTACCGTTGCCATGCGTGTTTCTCCACCTACAAACCCTGAGGGTCCATGTACCCAACTAGTACATTGGCCCCAAAGTACCTATATAGGGACTACTTTTAAGGCCAAAGTATATACTGTTTGGGTACATGGACCCCCAGGGAAAATAAACCCTAGACTAAACCCTATGGCACCTTCACAGAACCCTTATGCTCATTGTAGCCCTAGTTACCAAGTGCCCTGACTCTTCGCAAGTAGGCCTTCAGGGTGCCCCCCACAAGCTGACCAGCATCGTTCCTCGACAAGGCTTCCATGTGCAAGTTCGTCACCGTCTCGAAACGCGGGGCCATTGCGCGACGAGAATTCACTACCACGCTCACTCATGGGATTGTCAGTGAGCGACCACAGTCGCGCAAATCACAAGCTTTTCATGCTTGGCCCCCTCAAGAATGAGATCCTGCTCAGCTCTAGGAATATCACCAGTCAAGGTAGCTCAGCAACCAGGGACTCTGCAACTTTGGAAGACGGATCGGACTAGAGGGTCACAACAAGATGATGATCCGAAGCGTGCTTGTCGTGCAAATCAGACAGCATTTGTGCTGTGAAGGCTTCGACTTTGTCTAGAAGGCTGCTGCTTGTTGAAGCGTCGGAACGTGGAGAACCCAGATCGTTCAATCTCAAACAAGACACACGTCCTAAAACTGGCATAGGATCCCCAACATGACCCTAAACCTAGAAACCCTAAACCCTAATACGACCCCAATCCTTAAGCCCTAAACCTAGTGTTATTTAGGGAAAGGCCCACTGCATTCAAAAAAATCCTGTATGGTTGAAGGAATATTGAGCTTATGAAGGGATATTGATATTGGAAGATTTGGGAAGGTCTTCGCCCTGCGCGCTGGTGAGTCCAAGCCAGAGGCAGCTCTCGGATCTCTTGTTTGCAGTAGACTAGGTAGGGCTTTGGGACATTTTATATTTTCCCTTATTGGGCTGAAGAGGATCTGATTTAAAAATTTTCAAAAAGCTTTAAAAGCGCTACCCAGTAGAGTAAATAACCTGGAACCTGTTTGGTGTCTAGGGTTTCGGGTTTAGTTTGGGTCGCGGTTGAACCTTCTTGGTGTGTAGGGCTTCGGGTTTAGTTTTGGTCGTAGTAAGCAAACGAGAACCGTTTTGGTGTGCAGGGTTCCGGGTTTAATTCGGGCAGAGCAAGTAACCTTCAATCTTTGTGGTGTGTAAGGTTTCGAATTTGGTTTTGGTGGTAGTAAGTAGTAGAGTAAGTAACCTTAAACCTTTTTGGTGTGTAAAGCTCCCTATTACTTCTACATAGTCCGAAAAGCTAACCCTGGGATCTCCTACTTCCACGCTGGAAAGGTAAGTCCCAAAGGACCTACATACATAGTAGATCGTAGGATTTCTATATTAGGAATCCTCATTCTGATTTGGCACTACAACAGCACCGAGGACCCTCTGGGAGTCTGAGCTATTGAGAAACCCTACACCCCCAGAGCCTAAATCATAAAGCCCTCCACCCCCAAACCCCGAAGCCGTACGGCCGCGGCATTATAGGGCACTTCATTGGTTCTGGATTGTTTGAATGCATCCTACTTAGGTTTGTTCATGGAGCTGGGTAACCCATTGCTTCTTACGCGGTACGTTTAAGGAGTACTACTGGACAGCTTGGGTGCAAAAACATACCCAGTAGTAGAGTAGGTAACCTTTAACCTTTGTGGGGCGTGATACTCCCAAAGGTTAACCTTTAGTTCTTCAGGATACTGGACAAGTAGGTATAGGCTACAGAGGTGCGAAGTTGGTCAGTTGAATCTGTTTATGCCTTAGGAGTTCTGGGGTGCAGGGGGTGTCTGTCGCAGGGTTGCCTCAGGTCGGAGTTTCACAGTTGCTGAGGGCTTGCGGCTCAGGGTGAAGACTGACAGTCGATGTTCAGACTTGTTTATGGTGCTGTCGAAGTTCGGGGTAGGGCTGTACGGATATTTAGGGTGTGTGTGTGTACATATGTACATTGTGTATATATATATATATATACATATATATATATATATTATAGCGAGAGAGTATAAACTTGTTGCCCGGCAATTCCTCAATTGCAAAACCTCCGACAATTCTCAAAGTTCGGAGCTCTAATGATGGCTTTCCGAAGGTTTTGAAAAGTTTGCAAGTTATCGAATTATGGACTTGTTTGCATTCCCGAAATGGATCCGTACATATATATATATATGTATGTGTATGTATACATATATAAACATACCTACCTATCTGTCTACCCATCCATCTATCTATCCGTCTATCTATCTATCTTAGCATGCGATAATAGTCCCCGAAACCTGATCATGAGTATTAAGGCCGCCAGATTGCTCGGAGGATCGAGGGGCTTCGTCAGTAAAGCTCGAAGTATTTTCATCGGCGCTACTTGGAGGTTCATGGGTAGTTACAAATGGGGTTATAACTAGGATAACCATAATTATAACCCATATTAGGGGACTTATAACCCCACGTATAACTAGCCATGAACCTCCAAGTACAAATGACTAAAAGTCCCACTTACTTTACTTATAACCTCCAGACTGACTCCCCTTATCCTATAAGGCCCACGAATCCCACGAACTCCCAAGCTCCATCACAAGGGAACTTTCTGTAAGTCCAAAATCCTCGAAACCCCATCGAACTCATATAAACCCTTGTAATTCCCTATCAATCCCCACGAACTCATGAACACTACAACAACCCTATAGACATCTCCCTAAGTTCCTTCTCTAAAAATCCCTATGAACCCTGCAACAGCCCTATGGATATATCCCTAAGTTCCTTCTTTAAAATGGGGTCTTCGGAGTCTATGGGAGGCTGTGGGCTCTGTCGAGCTCCACCACAAGAGCCCCGTGACGCACCTCAGTGCATCACCGAGGCCGATATGGGTTTGGAGTTAGAATTTCAGGGTTGAGGCTTTGGAGGTTTCAGTTTTGGGGGTTGAGGGTTTAGAGGGTTTAGTTTTAGGGGCTGAGGGTTTAGAGGTCTTAGTTTCAGGGGTTAAGGGCTTAGAGGTTTTAGTTTTAGGGGTTTAGGGTTTGTGGGTTTAGGGGTTTAGGGGTTTTAGTTTTAGGGGTTTAGGGTTTGTGGGCTTAGGGTTTAAGGGTCAAGGGGTTCGGCGGTTTAGGGTCTCAAATTTCATGTTTGGGATCACAGCTCCACCGGACGTCTCTCGCCTGCGGTCAGTCAAGCTTGGGCAGCCTCTCGGGATGCTCGGTGCTGCTTATAATAAGGGTCCTACTATTTAAGATACCATATTCGGATCCCCCATTTTCGGAAACTCCCATAAGATTTATGTGCCCTTCTACAGAGTGCCCTAACACCTAGACCCGAAACCGCTGAAGCCGCCCTGCTCATTTACTTTTCCCAGGTTCTCCAGTAGTACCCTTTTACCCTTTTTCTTTTTGGGTTCCCTTATTAAAACCGAATAGTAGGAAAAAGGGTACCCTTATTATTAAGGGGCTACTGGGGAACCTAAACTTAGTAGCTGAGTGGATACACTTTACACTTTTTGGGATAATATTGCCCACTATAAAACTAAAAGTGTACTCAGCAACAAAGTTGAGTAAGTGGTCATTGTTGCTTGCCCTGGAGGTCCGGACCCGGTGCGGCAGTGGTGCCTGGGACAAACCTTCGACCATATGTATATGGGAGTTTCCGAAAATAGTGGACCCTAATATAGTACCCTAAATAGTAGGATCCGTGTCAAAGAGGACCCCAAAATTTGGTACCCCTAATTTTCGGAAACTCCCATACACTTGCGGCCCAAGTCCAGTCAGGCCCACAAGAAGCTGGGTTCAGCACAAGCGCTGGGACGTCACAAGGGCAGCAAAGGCTGCAAGCAAGAGCTACAGCAGCTGGAGCAGCAGGAACACACTGAACGTTGCACACTCACTACCAAGCACAGGGATGCCCTTCGGGGCCGCGCGGGGGCCAACTCTGCCGACCGGACAGCCCTTCTGGTTTCTAAGCACCAACTAATATAGGGGCCGTAATAATTAGAATGGAGTTTGGGGGTATATTATACTATAAATGTTTTTTAAGGAACCCCCGAAACCATGTTCCATTCATTAAGGCCCCTACATTACATCATTTTCTATATGAAGGACATCAGAAGTGCTAAGCATCAATTGCGTCATCTTCAAATCCGTACACCCCGGGAGCTATCGAAACCGTGGTTAAGGTGTGCAGAGGGGTTTTCGGGATTTCGGCACTCAGGTTTTGTGTTCAGGTTTGGTGTGTTTCGTGTTGGTGCTTTTTGGCGTGTGCTTTAAGCCGTGCTTCTCTTAGAAGTAGTTTCATCAGTCTTGAAAAGACGTATTTGGCTTTGTTGAGTTTTTGGAGCGAGGTTAGTACCAATCTAGAAGCGTGAGTCGGTGCTGTATAGGGTAATTAGGGACATCCAGGCTGCTTGTGCTCGATAAGCCTTGTAAGCTACCAGACTGTAAGCCCTAGAACCAAGCCTCAAACTCTTTGCCGCGGGTGTTGCTTTGCAAACTTTCACGGCTCGCCATAAAGCCCCTAACGAAAACTCTGTAGACTTTGCATGATTTCTGAGCCTTTGCCTGTAGCTCAAAAACATGTTGAGCTTCTTGGATGAGGCTCAAACATTGGTAAGACTGCCCCCTGATAGTCCTTTCATGTTATTATCTTAACCTCCCGCAAAGAAACCCCATTCTCACCATTAAGACCCCTAACATTATGCAAGGGAATCATAAACAAACATGTCGGATGTTGCTGGGCTACAGGCAGACACTGCCTCCACCCTGCTTGCAGTTTCTATGTTTTTTGGTTAAGGCCTTGGAGACATAGAATTGGGTTTATAATATAGGAGTCACTTACATAAAGGAACCCCAAGGTATTGTGGCACATGTTTTGCATAACCTGCACTATGGCTAGCATCCTATAGTGGAGTAAGCAAGAGGGGTCGTAGTGGAAGAACCCTAAACCCGACACTCCCTAAGCCCTAGACCCACACACTTAAACCCAAACTCGTTCAAGCCCTAAGCCGTCTAAATTTCCCAAGCCAGAGACCTGGGCAGTGTACACAGGGGTCGTAATTCTCTTCCGCAGCGTTCCTGAATACAAGTGTCGTAGATGATGCACCGAGACCCAAATCCAATAACTGGGGCCCCTAGGTTTCATCTTGTGGGAGGGTTTAGGGTTTAGGGTTTAGGGCTTAGGGGTTTAGGATTTAGGGGTTTAGGGTTTAGGGGTTTAGGGTTTAGGGTTTAGGGGATTCTCCTCAAACAGGCTCAACGTACTCCAAATACGGTGGGGTCGAGAGAGTTACTACAGCGATCTCCATGTACCCCAAACCCCATTCTGACTAGAAAGGCCCCTATAATGGGAGTGTATTCGGTGTCAGATGCAAGCCCTGGAATCCTAAACGCTGAACCGTCCAACAGCGAGAGGCGCCTGTTGTCTGTGGGGTTTGACACGGCCATGCGCGTCATCGACGTGCCCAGGACTTAGCCTCCGACCGCCCGTCGGCCTAACCCCAGCAATCGAACGGGTTAGCATTTTGAAGATTCAATGATCTTCCTCCTGCCTAGAGCTGATAGAAGGCTTTTGGGGATATTGGGGGAGTTTAGGCTACTAGGGAGGGCTGATAGGATTACGGGGCTCTTGCAGCGATAAGGGCATGTAGCGCTCATCCTGTGTTTAGTGCATGCAACATCTCGACATAGGGTTGAGGGCAAATGGGGCGTAGCAAGAGGTGCCGGCTGATCCGGGCGGGGGAACACTTTACCACCCTCACCAGAAACTGGCACGGGCTGAAAGGAAATTGAACACTTGCCCAATGTCCCATGCAGGGGCAACGCTGCGGGGATGACATTGGCAGGGTCTTCGGCATCACCACCTACAAGGTAATCGAGACCATCTGCATTGTCTTCAACTGCTGGAGTTGGTGTTGCCTTAAGGTCAGAGTATGGGAATTATTGTATATACCCTCATAATTGTGGGTAAGGCAAGAGTTTTTCTCATCAGAAACACGACTCGCATACCGCCCTGGGCTATAAAACTATCACCCTAAAGCATATAAAATGTGAGCACGTCAAATCCTATAGAAGGGGTTGCTAAACCCCGACGAAACCTTCTGACTCCGCAAAAACAAGTTTGACGGAATGCCACAAACAGCACCTGAGCTCTTAACTTCTAACCCCAAACCCCGAAACCCCACAAATTAAGTTAAACCCTAAAACCCTAAACCTTGAACCCTAAACTCCTGAACCCCTGTAGTCACATAAACCGTTGGAGTCAGTTCTCCTAGACCCATCAAAGCCAACCCTTAATCAGTATACCGTATACCCCCCTAAGCCCTAAACCCCTAAACCTTGTCATAGCTGGGTACCATTTTACATGTTTATGGGTATTTAAACCCAACATGGAATAGAATATTAAATGTTCTAAAACATTCATCCTATCCCAACCATGAGCTAGTAAACCCTAAACACTCTAAACCCTAAACTCTTAGCCCTAAACCCTAAACCCTTGGGGTTCTCTTTTACAGCCCTCACCCAGACCCCCGGGAGGATCCAAAAAGTAGATCCCCTAATGGGGGTTCCTATAAAGTACCCTTAGTAGTATAGGGCCCCAAATTAGGGGATCTACTTTCTAGATCCTCNAGGATCCAAAAAGTAGATCCCCTAATGGGGGTTCCTATAAAGTACCCTTAGTAGTATAGGGCCCCAAATTAGGGGATCTACTTTCTAGATCCTCCCGGGGGTCTGCGGAGTAGCCCCTTTATAATAAGGGTGCCCTTTTTCCTACTAGTTAAAACCCTCAGTTCCTGAGGCGGTCGCGAGAGCTCCGCTGCGGCGGCCGGCTGCAGAAGCGGCTGCGAGGCATCTTTGGGTGTTTGCTGTTGAGGTTTTAAGGTTTAGAGTTTAGGGGTTTAGAGTTTAGGGTGTTTGGGTTTAGGGTTTAGGGTTTTAGTGTTTAGGGTTTTAGAGTTTAGGGTTTTAGAGTTTAGGGTTTTAGAGTTTAGGGTTTTAGAGTTTAGGGTTTTTGAGTTTAGGGGTTTAGAGTTTAGGGTCTTTGGGGTTAGAGTTTACCAGGACCCCCCAAGGGCCCTTTAATAGAGTCCTTATGGCCCTTAATAGTGGGTACTTAGGGTATGATAGAGGGTAGTTGGGGGGTGCTGGTAGGGGTTTAGAGTTTAGGGTCTTTGGGTTTAGGGTTTAGGGGCTTCGGGTTTAGGGTTAGGGTTTCTGGTGTTGTTGTGGGGTTATTGTGGGGGTTCTAGAGGGTTTTAAAGGTCTTTTGGCATTGGTTTAGATTTATCGGGTTTGCAGTGGGTTTATCTGGGAAATCAAGTTGATGCGGAAGTTTATGGTTTCAGTTTTTGTGGCTTTGAGGTTTCGGGGTCCTGGCTTGGGGTTTAGGGTTTCGGGTTTAGGGGGCTTGTGTTCTGGGTTTCAGGTTAGGGGTCGTGAGGTTTACAAGTTTTTGATTTTTTCCTGTTCGGTTTCAATTGGTCGAACATTGTAGATTTTGTGCAGTTGGGACGTAGCATCGCTGCCACCAAGACTTCTTTTCCTGCCACTGCCCTCTTTGGTCAGTTCATTATTTGACAAAGATTAGCAGATGTCTGGTCAAAAACGCAAAGCCGGATTTCGCGAGACTTCTCGTGCTTGCTACGAAAATGCTTAACCCATAGCATCCAGTTAAGAGATGCCAGAGCTGAAGAAGCAGCCAGGTCTCGTGACTCGCAGACAACGGAGGATCAGCGGCAGCTGGCGCTCGCGAAGAGACAGGAACCTGAGAATGGAGCACTCAATTGCGCAAGGCTTCTCTGTGGAGCTGAGAAATCTGACGCTCGACTTTGCGGTTGAAGCCCACATGTCACCCTAAAAGAGGGGCCTGAACAATTCAGCAGTACTTAACTTAGTAATCCTTTTCCTTGGGTTCCTTACGATATGGTGCCAAGCGTGCCGAGTTCCCCGTTTTATGCCCCACTTTGCACCATGCAGCCCCTCCTGCCTAAGCCATTTTGCCTTAGTGCGACGCTGACTAGAGCCCGAATTTCTGGCCGTTAACGTTAGACTGGTTGCGCCTGTTTAAGAGGTCCACCAGGACAGACCCGAAACCCTGAAGCCCCGATTCTGAACACTGCGGACCCTCATAAAGACCCTCACTACCCCTGAAAACTAGGAGTCCTGAAGCCTTGAACAGGCCCGAGGGCTCTCCTTGGGAGGTTCTGAGACTTACCAAAGAGATACCTAGGACCCTGAGGGTAAGCTAGGGGTCGGAAGTATTAGCAACAATATCTTCATTGTCCCCCCCTAAGTATAATATATATATATATGTATGCACATGACTATACATATATCCGTAATTCCATATGTGTATATACAGAAACCGTAGCGTATCCCAAAACCCTATTCCAATTGCTACGGCCCCTAACGGTTGTGTTTGCATCATACAAGAAACCTTCTGATACTTAAGATGCAGTTCATGGTCTATTCCGTAATGACAGGTATTGGGGTCTTTGGAGCTCCGGTTGCAGACCACGTTCCTGCACTGCGGGAGGCGAGATGGACTATCTCACTAGCTGCCACCTCGATGACGATAATGCCATGGCCTCAAAAAAGCCCTGAAATCTAGGAGCTTCACAGTGTTGACTCAGGAGAAGGTTAGGCAACCTTTAACCTTTTGGGGGGTACTACGGTCTCTACATATCCACAAGAAGTTAATTTGTAGTTCCCCCAAATGCTGCACAAGACAGATACGGCTGATGGACAAAATCCTGCACTACCCTTAAACCCGAAGCTGCACGATGGGAGCTCTTAAGAGGTGGGGTTGATTGGAAAGGTTTGCTACATTCTGTTGATGGACAAAATCCTGCATGACCCTAAGGACCCTAAACTATGGGAATTATGGTACATTCCTTGTTATGGGTAGTGCAGGATTTTGTCCATCAACCGTTTCGATGAGAAGTATAGCTGTCATCATCCTAGAACCCTGTCAATCCCAGAGGAGTCTCGGAGCCAGGTTGCTAATGGAAATGCCCAGACAGTACTTAGAGGATCATGGGACTTAGTAAATAGGTTATAATTGGGGTTATAAGTCCCCTAAGTGGGGTTATCCTAATTATAACCTACTTATAACCTTACTTACTAAGTCCCATGAGCCTTNGGATCATGGGACTTAGTAAATAGGTTATAATTGGGGTTATAAGTCCCCTAAGTGGGGTTATCCTAATTATAACCTACTTATAACCTTACTTACTAAGTCCCATGAGCCTTCAAGTACAATGAACCTGGTATACCTTGCCTGCCAGGAGGAGTGCGGAGTTTCACGTCTGTCCAAAGATCTAGCCCTTGTTCCCAAAAGCAAGGAACGGGCACGGCACACCTGCACCAGAAATTGAGAACCAAAACCATACGGCCTCAACCCTGAGACCTTGAGTTCTCACGTGCCATACATCCCAGATCAAAAACCCTAAATGCTAGATCACCAATCCCTTAACGAAACATTTTCAACCCCCACATAGCAACATAGGTACCTCACGATAGAACCCCAAATTCCAAGAAATTCTGAAAGTTCGAACCCTCCGAACCTAAAGTCCTACAACCTAAGCGTAAAATCCCATGCTGCTCCAGGGTCATGGTTTGAAGCCCGTTCTCCGGAGTCCCAATCTTATCTCCTTTTCATCTGTCGGTAGCTGCTTGAAGGCTCATGGGACTTAGTAAGTAAGGTTATAAGTAGGTTATAATTAGGATAACCCCACTTAGGGGACTTATAACCCCAATTATAACCTATTTACTAAGTCCCCTGATCCTTTAACTAACCTAAACTCCCCCTTATAGAACCCCTTGTAGATCCCTTAAAGGAACCCTTTAAAGGGACCCTAGGGTTTCTTACTAAGTCCCATGATCCTCGGTAGCTGGTCCTTCAACCCTCTCGCCTGCAGACCTTCGGTCCCGGAGCTCAGGACCTTAAAGCCCTGGGTCCGAAGCCTCGCCCGTTTCTCTACTTGGAGGGTCTTTGGGGGACTTAGTAAGTAGGTAGTAAGTAGACTTATAAGTACCCTAAAAGGGACCCTAATTGGGGTTATGGTACTTATAAGCCCGTTTCTCTAAGGTTGAAGCCATGGGCCCCTACGGCTGATGGACAAAATCCTGCATTACCCACATAATTCCCATAGTTTAGGGTCCTTAGGGTCATGCAGGATTTTGTCCATCAACCGTAGTATGGGCCCTTCGCCCGTTTAAGGGACTTTAAAGGGTACAAATCGGGTATATATTAGGCTTCGAAGGATCCCAGGCTTAACTGCCCATACTAGGGGCCCATGGTTCCATCCAAAGATTGAAGTAGGTCTGAAGCCTCGCCCGTTTCGGCAAGCTGCCAGAGTCGAGGACCTAATTAACTTGCTCCCGGGCCATGGGTGATTCGTAGAAATCAGTCTTTGCATGTGGGAAAAGGCCGGCTGAATCCATGGCACCTCCAAAGTCGACGGAAATCGCTCCAAAAAGGGAGCATCAGACTTGGTTTCGTCATTCTGGGCTAGGCGGCTAAATGCCGTGGTTTGCCAACTAGTAGATATCTAGAATCTAGATATCTTATGAAATCATCTACTGCAAGGCCCGAAAACTTCGACCCCAACGCTCAAAACGACCAAATACCCTAGAGCTTTAGACCCTAAACCCCAAACCTCAAACCCGTAAACCGAAAACCATAAATACCTACCCCATAAAGATTATATGGCCAACACCTTAAACCACAATCCCCTGAAATCTCAAACCTTAAATCGCCAAGTGTTAAAAACTAAACCCTATATACTCTAAATCCCAACCCTTAAACCGCTGAACCCCTTAGTCCTAAACTCACAAACACCAAGGATCGAGCCTTCATTTGCACTTCGGGTGGAGACCCGAACTCAGCTGCACAGGCTTTCCACTTGCTTCGCGAATCGGTCCTTATTAATATAGCAGCCTCAATAAGTTTTATAGGGGCCTGATTAGTTATCACTTATCAATACCATTCCTGAGGGCTCCTTATCATAGTTGAAGTATGATGCGCCCCCAAAACGCGTTCTAATTATGAAGGCCTCTACAGTAGATAAGGGCTTCAAGGATTCTATCTCTACTTCTGCAAGGACTCTGTAAGCACGTCTGCGAGTTCTACAAGGATGGTTTCTGCTTGATACTACTTAGAGGTTCATGGGTAGCTATAAACGGAGTTATGAATCCCCGAATATAGGTTATAAGTATAGTTATCCTGCTTATCAACCTGCTTATAACTACCCACGAACCTCCAAGTATGGGGGACTCGCAAAACCCCGTCCACCGTAGGATAGTATCCTTCTTGCACAGCCGCGCCAAGCATTGAGCTCGCATGCGTTCCAAGCAACGCCGCGCCCCTTTCGTGTCACCCGTTATAGATGCAAATGGTCCTAAGTACCTGCATTTGGGGATAGCCATTGTTCTGTGTATAGGTACTTAGAGCAGTTTAGGAACGTAGGGTCGACGGGCTCGTTTTCATTGCCAGCTTTTTGGAAAAGAAGCCCGCATAAGCACTCGCCAATCGTCTTTCTGAGCCTTATATTCACTAAAACCCGGACAATTTTTGAGACAACCCTTTTCTTGGCCCTTTGAGCCCGAATAAACACAAGCCCACATGAGAACCAACAGCTGAGGACCTCTTCGTTCTTGACATCTCCCAAAACCCACCGAATTTTTTACACACGGCCGAAAGCCTCAGCTCCGCAGGCGTTTTGGGGTCTTCGGTCGGTATCCAGGATTTCTTGTAGTCACTTTATAATATTAATCAGCGTACTAAATATATCGCATAACTAATCCTTCGGGTCCCTAACAAAAGAAGGGTACAATGTGCACGAAAAACTCACTCGAATTGTTGAGGCTTCTATGCTACACGGCTTTGAGGATCCACGGTGATCAGAAAGGGAGTATCAGCTCAGGGATCCAATTTCAGAAGGCTTAGTTCGATACCCTGTGACCTGTAGTTTGCGACTTGGACTGCTTTGCTTCGATGCAACACGTCCCCAACTCGACGAATGCTATATTGGCCCTATTTGCCGGCGTAAGCTTCCCACTGGGGCGAGAGGCTGTGGCAAGATTTCCGACCGTCAGGTACGGTTGAACTGTTGGTGGACAATAACATTCAACTTCAAAATTACCCTTGCGCAAGTTCTAATCCTAACTTGCGTCATGTAAGCCTAAGCATTGTACCAGATGTGTTTGGCTATGGCCTTGAATACCTAGGTACCCCAGTAGTACCCTTTTACCCTTTTTGTTTTGGGTTCCCTTATTAAAACCGAATAGTAGGAAAAAGGGTACCCTTATTATTAAGGGGCTACTGGGGAACCTAGATACGTGGCCTAGAGTGTTTGCCATGTTGTAGGGAACCCTGCAGAGGCATTACGCAGTTCAGAGGAACCTTTCATGCCAATTCAGGCTCCCGTACGGCTGATGGCCAAAATCCTGCATTACCCATTATAAGGAATATACCATAATTCCCATAGTTTAGGGTCCTTAAAGTAATGCAGGATTTTGTCCATCAGTCGTACGTGTCGCATTCGTTCATGCTGTAGAAGTTGAAATGTAGGAGGGCACGAAGACTGACAGACATGTGGAACACCTCCTTTTGATTACCTTAAAGTAGAAGCCAGAAAGTTGGAACATGAATATCCTCATGCCCTTAAGCTAAAGTATAAGGGATCCTAGCACGAATCCTCCTAAACCCATGTTCCAACTTTCTGGGGTTCACTATATTTGCTAAAGGTACTTGTGCAAGGCGGGTTCCCGTTTGGAGAGCATATCTCGATGATGTAATATCATCGGGGCCATGACGAGACGATGAGAATGCCATAGGGATGTGGGGAGAAGGGAACCCTCATGTGAAACGGGCCCCGGCTGTTGTGCCAGTGAGGTTTAGGGATTGGAGCAGGGTTTCGTGGTACATTGTCGTAGAGCACATGAGGAGTTGAGTTTGGGATGTTGTTTTAGATGCCATGGAGTCTGATCTGTGCATTAGTTAGGGTGCAATAGGGTGGTTTCAAAGCCGTTGCTGAGAAGCTTTGTCAAAGCTTACGAGGCCCAGCAGATCACACACACACACATGGGGAGTTTCGGAAATCTAGGGGTACCTCAGGTTTGGGGGTTCTTATACTCAGGATCCTACTATTTAGGGTACTATATGAGGGTCCCCTATTTTCGGAAACTCCCACATTGATAGCACGGAGTCGAGCCCCATAGTAGTGAAACGAACGTACGCTCAAACTCGCCCCTGCCACAAGACAGAAAAGCCTGATGCAGTCTCCAGCAAACTGGTTCAGGGGACACCTGAGCAAAGAACCTGTCTATCCGTTCACTTTCAGGATGTTGCTGATAGAATTAGAATCCTTATTCAGCGGGCGTGCTTTCTCAAACAGCGGTCTACAATTGCGTGTCTAGTCCGTCCATGATCGACCCCCCCCCATCCACATTTCTTGACCATGCTACATGTAAGTCGTGTTTCAAGCCATGAGAGTTCCAGAGGAGAATATTTCATTGTGCAATAAATTCAATACATACTGGGCTTGCCGATAGACGTATCTGCCAGAAATCAACCCTACTGAAGACCCTAAACCCTTAACCTTAAACCCTAAACCCCGCAAGCCACGAAGCCGTAGTCCTTTGTCTGAAGATCCCGCGGAGCCGGCGCCCTTTAGGGTTTAGGGCTTAGGGTAAGGGACCCAAAAGGCACATGCGGTTTAGGGTTTAGGTCCCCCTATTTTCGGAAACTCCCAAGTCTCATTAGGGACCCCAAAAGCACATAAGCATAAGCATTTTATCGGGATATCCCTACCTTGTTGGGCTCTTTATAAGGGGATGTATAGGGGATATCCCTATCCTAATGTTTGCTTATGTGCTTCTGGGGCCCTGTAGGGTTTACATAACGGAGCCCGAGTTCCCTTCAGCGTTTGGGGTTTCGGGTTATAAACCCTACCTAAATGATCAGAGGACTTAGTATGAAGTAAGCAAGGTATCTATACTGATAAGTACTCACAACCCCAGTTGCGGTGCTCATAACGTTACTTACCAAGACCCACGATCCCTTAAGTAGCACTGTAATTCCGAAAAGCGGCTACTACTGAGGTTGATCTGGCTTCGAAGCCAGCTTCCGACATTGCCTTCACACAGGCCACACTTGCCTGGGTTTAAGGAGGATGTGTAGGTTTGAAGGTTTCAGGGGTTTTATCCCGCCCCTGCCCTGCATGGCTCAAATCTATGCTGCAAGCCCTCTAGCCCTAAGCCCTAAACCGGAAGCCCTCAGAGCCGCAATCATGAAACCCCAAGCAACGGAAAGCTTAGGCTAGTCACTATGCCATAGGCAACTGAAGTTTGCGTCAAATCTGCAGAAACCCCGAACAATGGAAAGCCTTAGACTTCAAGTATCGTAAATAGCCCTAAATCAAACTCGCACTTCACCACTGCATGAGAAACGCATGCTCTGTCAAGGCCCTGGCAGACTTCAAGGCCTCATACATGCCGCCAGGATAACCACCCTAACCGCAAACCTAACTTAAAGGATACCGGGACTTAGTAAGTAAGGTTATAATTGGGGGTGTACGTACCTATAAGTAATTATAGCTGCTCTACCTATGACCCTGCTTCCTAAGTCCCCCGATTTCCTAATCCTTCAAGTAAACCTAAACCCTAAACCCCTAAAACCCTAAACCCCTAAACCCCTAAACCCTGAACCCTCGTAAACTCTAAACCAGCAGGAGCACCTTCTGGTGGCCCATGCCGATTGCGTCTCTGCCCTCACGCTGAGCGGCCGGGGGGAGGCCCGCCCCTGCAAAGGTTGTACAAGTGATCTATACTTATAGGGTTTCAGGGTTTACGGCGCAGGCTTAGGGTTTAGGGTTGGTTGTGTAAGCGATCTACCTAGACTTCCCAAGTACCCTCTGACATGCCCCACATACCCACTATGAAGGGTCATAATATAGGACTCTATTAAAGGGCCCTTGGGGTGTCCTGGTATACGTAGGGGTTTAGGGTTTTGGCTTAGCGAATAAAACCCTAAGCCCATAATATAGCGGTCTGAATAAATAGAACTGAGTTTTGGTGTAGGTTATTTGTTGAATAACTGTACAGGGGTTAGGGGGGACGTCAGTAATGTTTCGTCTCGATTGACTCGGACCCCACCGTTTGAAATCAACCGCCGGAGTTCATGTCTACCCAGAGAGCCCAATACCCCTCAGTTAAGGAATATAGCTTAAATCATAATATAATTCAAGCCATATTCCTTAATTAAGGGGTATTGAATATTGGGCTCTCTGGGTACCCGGCCCCTTAGAGGGATCCAAGAAACAAATCCGCAAGCAAAACATTTTCTCGCCCATACCTTAGCCTGCCAAACCCTACTTTTCTGTAGGTTCTTATTATGAGCACGAATATGGAGCTTATAGGGACCCTACAAAAAGCTAGGGTTTGGTAGGTTAAGGTAGATTCAATAGACGGACTATCACGCGACCTTTGCTATCCTTCGAGGGGTCTGTCGCTCTACTTGGAGGAGGGTGGGACGTAGTACAAGGGTTCAAGAAGGCTAAGTGTGGTCGTAAGCACTTACCCTAAGGGTCCAAAGGATCCAATAATCAGGTACTTGGGTTTAGGATAGTAGTTATGCAGGTTACTATTTTGGAGAGTATATGACAATTGGATACTTGGACTCTTCGGCTTAGGTCTCGTGATATGTTCATGTAAGGCTGAAGCAGAGGCGAGCCTTGGAGACCAACATATCTTGAACCTTCCAGCCTGCAACCTCCAAATCCTGAACCTAAACCTTAGGGGCCTTCATGCTTAGACTTGGGGTTATTATGGAAGCCGAAATAATTACCAAGATTGTTCCTTACGGTCCCTACTTATAAATATACCATAAAGGGGCCCAAGCCCTATTCTACTTGTTAAGGCCCCTACATTATGTCATCATGATCAAATAAACCCTAAGGCAGGAGCCCGAGAGCACCCGAACCTTGAACCCTAGGTCCCCAAGGGCCCTTTAAGAGAGCCCTTATGTCCTCAATAGTGGGTATTTTATGGTCCTCAATAGTGGGTGCTTCAGGTACATTAGAGGGTAGTTGGGGGGTCTAGGTAGATCCCCAAATCCCCAGATACTCGGAATCTTTGCCTGAAGCTTTCAGATGCTTACCAAGACTCTATTCTACTTGTCAAGGCATCTAAAAGCCCTATTTACCTATTTACCCCTAGACCCTAAAACCCTAAACGCCTAAAGCCCCTAAACCCCTAAACCCCTACACCCTAAACCCTAAACCGATAGAGGAGAGCCGCATCAACCGACTCGGCAGCTACCGAGCGAAGCACCTTCATGAGTCCGAGGTGGGGGAAGAAATTTCGCAGTAGCTGAGTAGGTACCCTTCAACCTTAGGGGGTTATAGTGAACCCCAGAAAGTTGGAACATGGATTTAGGACCATTAGTGCCGGGATTTCCTGTACTTTACCGTAAGGGAATAAGGATAATGATGTGCCCACTTTCTGGCTTCTACTGTAGGGTTTAGGGGTTTAGTGGTTTAGGGTTTCAGGGTTTCGGGGTTTGGGTGTAGCTGAGTAGGTACCCTTCTTAGGGTCTAGGATACTATAAGGGGGTCCTTTAAGGGATCCATAAGGGTACTATTAAGGGTGCTATAAGGGTGTAGGCGTAAGCTATGACCTTCTTGGGTTGAAATCATCCTACCATAATTGAAAAGGTTAACCTTTTCTGTGCTAGGGTACTCAGCCCCAAGATAGGTTTGGCTGGTCTGGATTTGAGGCCGTTCGGCTTCGGAGGCTGTTTCCGGCGTTAGAATAAGGTTTGCATGGCGGTGCCCAGAGGATGCTACTGTAGCACTTGGGGTTGGCATCCAAACTAAGCAGCTCCTGGTATCCTTGCTTAGAATATCAGGGGACTTAAAATCAATATGTCGGGTTATATGTAATGCGTGAGGTGATGCCAATGGCTAGGGCTGCTACTGTCCCAATACGAATACACATATCTACCAACTGTAGTTGTAGTTGCACAGGCAAGTCAGCTCATACTGTACCTATACGCTGCTTCTGCATATTATGTGTATATTTATACATATATATATATTGTTATTATTATTATTATAAGTAGTGACGGGTGTTTGATAGGGTCTTGAAGCTTCTGGGCTGGAGGAGCTTCCTGCTGCCGAAGGGCCCAACCCTACATGCTAATTACAGCAACTACGGAAGCATCAGAAGGATCAATAACCGTTAGGGTTTAGGGTTTAGGGGTTAGGGTTTTGGTGTAGGGTTCAGGTAAGGCTTTTAGAAAGTATCATCAAGGCTTTTGGCTACTTGTCGTTGGCTGCTATTTTGTGGGGTTAGACGGGTCTCCAAAAACTGATTCTTGCTTGACATCAAACCCTTCTGAAATCTAAACTGCCCAAAGTAAGAGGTCACTTTGCTCTCAGTGGCTGCCGCGCCCGACCGGGACCTCCTCTTCGGAGGCGACTAGAACATAGGGGCCGTAATACGTGCAAGAGGGGCTTATAAGCTTCAGCTGGGGCCGCAACCAAGGTTTGTTTTGCAGGGGTTCATAAAGGCTTCTGACGTTCGTTGCATTAGGTTTTGCAAGGTGTAGTATGGGGAGGGGGTCTTAACAAGTAGGATAGCGTTCCCTTAAAAGGTTCTTAAAAGCTGGTTGTTATGAGGTTTGCCTGAAGAGTTTATTTTAGAATCCGCATAAGATCTTGTCGGTGTGCTTGATAGGATTTGTTCATGAGGCTTCGTATGGTTTTGTAGAGGGCCTTACACTTGACCTGAGAAATTAATTAGACACGGTTTGGTCTGTGTGTTTCTCAAAAGATGTTCAAACTGTGGTCTTAGAGGGGTTTATGATAGGACGTACATGATTGAACTTTGACATGTGGTTCTATTGTTTTTTGTATTTTATGATAAGGCCTGAAAAGTTAGTAATGGGTCGGGTGTAGGTTAATGCTATAGTAGACGTATAGGCACTAGAATCAGAGTTCTGCTCGTTGCTCTTGTCTATAGGTTCCAGATGGGAAATCACTGTATCCTTAAGGAAGCCGGCAGGGGTGTTCGTGTTGTCTTAGCGCTACTCGGTGGCCAAGAGTACTCAGGCAGGATCGAAGCAGAAATCTATTCATAATCCAGTTACATCCTAGATTGCTGTGGCAGGGGTCAAGGCTTTGAGGGTTTGGGGTTAGATTTGACAAGTTTTTATGGGGTGTTTGATTGCGGGGTTTCAATGTGTCGTATAGGGTGTAGTCTTACCTAGTCCGTGGACTGCAGTTCTAATTGCGTGTTGCCTTGTGTTCTGACTGAGATATAAAGGGTCCTAACAATAGACCGAACTGTGCACAAAGAAGTGCCGCAATGTGGACCCATTAAATGTCTGCTGGGGCCTTGGCTGGCGATGGTGCCCAAGAGCGGCATGCCTTCGGGCATGCCATGGAATCTGAGGAATGCGCAGGAAGCAGAGGCGTTCCGCACAGTTCCAAAACCCCTTTGAGTAATCAGCGTTTCGGTTCAAGCTGACAGCATCTTCGGCCGCCCGGTATTCCTCACCCCAGAACTGCGTGAGAAGATAGCAGAGGACCGGCGCCGGCACCACCGATGGCGTCTGAAAGACGCCCGCCGCTGGGAGAAGCACTTGGCCCGGAAAAGGGCGCGTGACATCGCCGTCCAGCAGAAGCATCCGGAGAAGTACCGGCTTGAGGAGCGTGAGATCGAGGAGCATGATATCGAGGAGCTGGATATCGAGGAGCCTGATATCGAGGAGCCTGATATCGAGGAGCGTGATATCGGTGAGTGGGATATCGCCTTTGACTCCCAGCAAAGCTTGACGTCCGGTGGGATGGCAGAGGTACTGCCACAGCAGTGGGACGACGGAGTGCGTGCCCCCGCATAGGGGTGTGGGCTTCGGTTTAGGGTTTACGTGCATGTTCCTGCAGCCCTAAACTCTAAACTCGCGTCTCAATGCGGAGCACCCAATCGCAAGTCTACCCACATACGAACTGTCCCGGGCATGTTAAAAAGTTCAGGGTTTCAAGGTGTTCTACACACACGAATGGGTAGTTGTCAAAATCAGGATCCCTCTTTTGGTACCTTAAATAGTAGGTGCCGTCTTATATTAGGGACCCAAAAAAGAACCATAATTTTGACAACCACCCAAATGCCTGAATCTCAGGCTCAGTCTGGGCCCAGACGCTGTATTTCAACAGCCAGAACCCACTAAACCCTACCCGGAGAGCCCAATACCCCTTAATTCAGGAATATGGCTTAAATTATATAGGCTTTCATATTATGATTTAAGCTATATTCCTTAATTAAGGGGTATTGGGCTCGCTGGGTACCTTAACTCTAAATAACCTACCCTTTAAGGTTTCATATCTGGAAATCATATTTCGGAACCCTAAAAACAGTAGGTTTCTAAGGGTCCAGGTAAACCCTAAGCAGAACTTTTTGCGTCGTTAGAGCCGTGGGGGAAAAATTTCTTAGCTCGATCGGCAGCTCTGGGAGTGAGCTTACTTGGAGGTTCATGGGTAGTTATAAGTGGGGTTATAGGGGTTTAGGGTTCCTTTTTAAGGGTTTTTTTAACGGAGTGGGGTAGTTATAAGTGGGGTTATAAGTCCCCTAATATTGGTTATAACTATAGTTACCCTACTTATAACCCTACTTATAACTACCCATGAACCCTAAAGCCTATACCCTTATAGAATCCCTCCTTTAACGGACCCCTTTAAACCCTACCTATAACTACCCATGAACTTCCAAGTAGAATAAAGCCTAGGCCCTAACCCCTGAACCCTAAACCCCCAAGCCTTCTAAAAACTGCTAACTGTTGCACTTTTTAGGGTTTAGGGTTTTCGGTTTTGGGTTTAGGGTTTTGGGTTTAGGGTTTGGGGTTTAGGGTTTAGGGTTTTGGGTTTAGGGTTGATAGGGTGCAAGACTGTGTAAGAGTTTAAGAGTGTTGAGTTTAGGCGTGAGGGCTTTATATACGTATGATTGCAGTTTATGTTTGTACAGCTACTTTGCGAGCGGAATCTGTTGATCTATTGCACTACGGAATCGAAACCTAGGAAAGACTCAAGCTTAAGCACCGTAAACGTTAAGTTTGTGCAGTGTGACGTTTCGAAAGCGACTGAGACAGCCGACGGAGGCTTTTCCGATGGCTCCGTGGCCGTGTGGTCCTTGCGAGAAAGTGAGGTCGGAGCTTTATGAACAAATCCTAGGCCCCAAACCTTGAACTCTGTCTTCAGCGGGTTTCAGCACATGGTCGGCGATAGATGTTTCCTGCCCTTAGCGTGCGTAAGTAACCGTTCACCCTTTTGGGGTATCCGAATGGTTGTATAACACCGACACCCTAGATTCCACAGGTCCCTGAACCCTAGACCCTAAATTCTAAACTCGTTTATCAACCCTAAGTTTAAAGCCGTGGACCCTAAATGGTTCCGGCATGGCGCATCGCGGAATGCCGCCTGCATCAACAGGCCGCCTCGTCTCGATATGGCTCGCCAAGCTGTGGAAGCACTTCCGGGCCAGGTGTGTTTTTACCCAGTGCAGCTTTAGGGAGCGAATCACCTCCTGGCCACCCTTCTGGAGATCGCAGCACTGCAAGCCGAGCATGACGGGCCAGCCGACGAGCTTGCCGACAAGCTTTTTGGAGGACAGAAGGAGCTGTCCAATGACCCATACTATTTCGGGGGGGGGGGGGCCCATTTAATAAAAATAGAAAGGGCCTTTTCCTAATTAAAAAGACCCCCCTATTTTTTAAACCCCCACCTTGGGTTTTCCCCGGTGAATGGGAGAAGGGGGAGNGGGGGGGGGGGGGTCCATATTAATAATAGTAGAAGAGCCCTATCCTGATTATAAAGGCCCCCCTATATTTTCAACCGCTAACCTTGGGTTTCCCCGGTGTACTGGAGAAGTGAGAGTGCGTCTTCCAGGCCCTTGAAGGACAAGAGCTGACCAGTACCAACAGTTAATAGTGCTCTTGTCTTCGGGGCCCATGTCATGGGTAGTTATAGGTAGGGCTTGTATGGTTCCTTTAAGGGCTCTACTTGGAGCTTCATGGGTAATTATAAGTCGGGTTCATATGTGGGATAGGTATAGTTTTAGTCTATTTTATAGAGGACTTATGAACCCCACTTGTAAATAAGAATGAACCTCCGACCCAGTTCTGACTATTACGGCCCCTATAACAAGCAGAACAGTAGGGCCAGTAGGATTTGGGTTTGGGGCTTGGGGCTTGAAGGGTTTAGGGCACATGGGGTTTAACCTTTGGTTCCCAGACCCCCGAAGGGTGCAAAAAGTAGGTCCCTTAGGGGGGTTCCTATAAAGTACCTTTTAGTCGTTAGGCTCCCAGATTAGGGGATCTACTTTTTGCATCCCGCCGGGGGCATCCACTTTCTAGACTCACTTGGAGGTTCATGGGCAGTTATGATAAGTAGGGTTTCTAAGTTCCCTGGTATAGGCTACAAGTACAGTTATCCTTCATCTGGGCTTCGTCCGGCGATCATGATAAAAGGCTTTCATAATTAGAACAAGGTTGTGGGGTGTATTGTATATACGTAGCAGAATCATAAAGGGAACCCTTAAGGAATCGTTTCGCTAACTTTTCAGGCTTCTACAACCCTTACCTAGAACTATCATGACCTACGTACCTGTCAAACTTATTATTCTCAGTCGCAAACAGTCTGGGTATCAACTGCAACGTATACGGTATGAGTACGCATCATTTAAGCAGGTTTTGGTAGTGGGGTTCCTTCTTTCTAGCCTCCACTGCAGAACCGTTTCAAGAGCACTTCGCAGGCTGTCCTAGTGCTCCAAGCCCACCAGTGCGACGTCACGAACCTGGCAGGGGCCCTTTCCGGTGATGATGCTATTGTGCTCATGCTTTTCAGCCCCCCTAAACCCGAAAACCTGTGTAGGGCTTAGCCCCCCTAAACCCTAAACCCCAAACCCCCTAAACCCTAAACCCTAAGCTTGTGGCATTCTGGGGTTGCAGGGAGGAGGATCAAGAGGCTTCTTGGGTTGACAAAAACCTGGAAGTCTGAATGAAGCTCCTATGGTTTAGGCCAGAGGAGTCAAAAGACTAAAATCTGAGAACAAAACCAATTATGGTGTAATATAATACAGTATACCATTATGACCCCCCGTGGCAAGACTTCTTTTGAGCGAGATGGTTCTCGTCAAGCGAATGCTGTCTCGAATGAGGTGCATGATTCTTTTACCTCGTCGTCTGCTAGCAGAGTGCATGCAGATGGTTTTGCCTTCCATGAGCTGTCAGTTTTCCAGTTTGATGATATGGGCTAATCTGTTTCCGTTTTCAGTGCGATTTGGCATCGGCTAAGTTGTCCTCGGCGAGACAAAACTCCTATGACCCCCTCGCCGTTTATGTATGCATGCATGTGAGTATGTGTGTTTGTATGTATGTATGTATGTATGTATGTATGTATGTGTATGTACGTATGTATGCATGTATGTAACACTGCATGTATGCTGACATTGTATTCACATGCTTTCTTGGGAGCGTGCGTGCTTTGTGTTAAGCTCTTGGATTGTTTGTTGGTTTGTGTGTCTCTTTGTGTTTGTATACAAAGAAAGAAGCAAACACACATACATACATACGTACATACATACATGCATGCATACATACATACATACATACGTGCATACATACATGCATGCATACATACCTACAGGCATACATACATACATACACAATGTCCTTTCTCAACCAAAAGCCTACGTCAAGGCTGAAGGCCTTGAAGTTTGCGGTTGCGGGTTGAAGAACCTTTGTGGCTGAATATAGAGGCCTTTATAATTACCTATACTATTGTGGGCGGGTTTTCATTACAATATTCGTATAATATACCCCAAACCGTATTCTAGTTACTATAGACTTCCCTCCATTATCGCCTAAGCACCGGCTCTATTCTGCTGGGTGGTGCTGGTAGGGTTTAGAGCCATGGTTTAAGATTGGGTGGTTCTGGTTTGCAGGTTAGAGTTCAGCCTTCAACGTCCCGAAAAGGATACGTAAGGCCTATCATAGCACCTTAGCCTAGATTGCAGCGGTGCCTTTCGTAGATCCTCCAGTCAGCACTAAGATCCCGTTGTGGATTTTTTTGCTTAATTTCGGTTACTCAGCACCCAAACGTGAGGCTCGTTAGCTCTGCAACCCGCAGCCCAACACCCCAAACTTTTGCCTAGGTCCGAAACCCCAAGACTAAATTAAACCCGAACAACACTCCAAGCCCCAATACCTGAAGAGCAGACCCCAAACCCCCGAAATCCTAACCCCTAAACGCCTGAGCACTAAAACCCTGAAGCCCCAAAGCCTCAAAACCCCCAACCCCGCAAACCCTAAACCCCGACCAGGTTCCCGAGTATTAGCCTTTTGCCCTTTTTTTAGTTTGAGTCCCCTTATTAAAACCGAATAGTAGGAAAAAGGGCACCCTTATTATAAAGGGGCTACTCCGGAACCTAACCCTAAACCCGTAAACCCTTAAACACCCAAACCCTAAACCTCTAAACCCCCAACCCCTGAAACTAAAATCCCTGTCCCTCATAGTAGTCCCTCTAACCCATTCCCCCCATTCCCTATAAACCCTACTTGAAGGGGCAGGGGACTCAGTAAGTAGGTTATAAGTAGAGTTATAAGTGCCCTAAATGGATCTACCCTAATTATAACCCTACTTACAACCAACTTACTAAGTCCCCTGCCCCTTCAAGTAAACCCCCAAACCCTAAACCCTAAACCCCATAGATCCCTTATACCTGGAACCTAAACCTTTCTAGACCCCTTATAGGAACCCTTATCCCCCAAACACCTAAACACCTAAACCCTAAACCCCGAAGCCCTTCAGGTTTGGATCGAAGAGCCTCCCTGGGGCCCCGTACTGTATACCGGTGGTGGCGACGGCAAGGCTAGGTAGGGCTTTGGGACATTTTATATTTCCCCTTATTGGGCTTAAGAGGATCTTATTTACTTGTATTTTCCCTAAACCCTATACCCTAAACCCTAATATTTTCCAAAAGCTTTAAAAGCCCCACCTAGCTTATTTGCCAATTTTTTTCAAAAGCTTTAAACGCCCCACCTGGAAGGCGACTTCGGGGGGGGAACAGACTCAAAGGGCTGCAAAGGTCTTTGGGTTCGGGGTTTGGGGTTTATAGGGTGTTTGGCTTGGGGTTTAGGGTTACTACAATCGATCTATAAGGGTACTATAATGTAGGGGCCTTAATAATTAGATTAGGGTTTTGGGGCCCATTAAAATCATATTTAGAATAAGGAGAGTCTCAAAGGGCTCCAAATGTAGGTGAGTGTGGCGCCTTTGGGATTCGGGTTTGGAGTTTAGGGCTTAGGGTTTCGAAGGTAGGAAAAAGACAGGTGGGAATCGTTAATCCTAGCTGCCTTCATCCCAGATTGTTTAACTCTGTGGCAATCTCCATTTTGCTGGTCGGTGTTTTAGAGTCTGTTGAGGTTTGGGGTCTAAGATGATTACGAGGCTTTGAAATTGTTTCATGCAGGGTCTGAAAGGTTTGAGGGTTTAGGGTGTCGGCGTGAGGGTTAAGGGGTTGAGGGGTTCGGGGTTGAGCGTGTTGGGATGGTTATCTAAACTAAAGAGGTTTGAGGGATTCCGGGGCTCTTTACGGGGTCTATGCATGGGTTTTTTCCAGGATTCCGGAGGTTTTATCGTTTGCGGGTTTGGGATTGGGATTTGGGGGTGGCTTTTAAGTCGTGGTTAAGGAACTTAGCTTAACTCACCATGGTAGGTGCATACCGCAAAGAGTCAGGCAGTTTTGAGATATTAAAGCATGTAGGAAAGGACCCAGTTGAAAGGTTTTCTTTGGGTAGAGATCTTTTCAAGTATGCTTCTAACGGCAAGCAACAGCTGTATATTATACACACATATATATATATATATTATACTATATATATATATACATAAGCGCGGTTAGAAGCTCAGAACCCTGGAACCCCGAAACTCTAAACCCTAAAATCCCTAAGCCCCCAAACCAGAATACCGTTAAGCCCCTTCGTCGTAGACAACTCCGGCAGGTGACGAGCTGGAACCTAAATCTCACTGCGGAGGAGCCGAGCTGAAGGGGTTGAAGGCTTTAGGCCTTAAGGCTCGTAGTTTAGGGCCAGTTTGGATTCGGGAAGTGGGAGCCAGAAAATTTCGAAAAATTGATCATGCAATGTATTTGGGGGTTTAGGGTTCAGGGTATATAGAGAATCCCAGCATGAGTCATCCTAAATCGTTGACAGTAGTTTTTAGGGCTAGGGCTTGAGTGCCTTGTGGTTGTAGCTGTTTTCGGCTTGAGGGTTCGTCATGGTTTTTTCATGTGAGTTTCCGAAAATAGGGGACCCTAATACAGTAGCCTAAATAGTAGGATCCTTATTATAAGGACCCCAAAAGAAGGTACCCCTAATTCTCGGAAACTCCCATGTTGGTTTGAACAGACCCAACCACGCTCACCGACATACTCCATGCAGCCGGCGCCGTGTCCATCAGCAACGGGCCCACGTGAGGCTCTGACGTGCCACTGCCAATCCGTTCGTAACCTTTCGGCAGCAAAGCGGCCTAAACCCTAAACCGGTGTGAACTGTGCAAACTTGGAGCAGATGGCAGTGGTGTCGGAAGCGCTGCTGCCTGCAGTTAAGGAGTAGAGCATCGCCACCTGTCCACGTTTGTGCTCGGACTGGCCTGGCACAAGCACTGGACCGCAATCGGAAACCGCTGCCAGGCGGATGCTTCTGCTTTGAGTCACAGCGCTTTCCAGATCTTATTGCGGCACGTTTCGGTGCGGTTTTTTGCGGCCTTCCACGCGCTGCGGGTATTGGCGCGAGCGAAAAGCAATCAGTACCACGACTCCACGACCCATGCAATCACGTTTATGTCGACTCTGGCTGCTTGACGAGGATAGATGTGTTCCCCGAACCCATAATTTCTAAACCCTCAAGCCTGAAACCCGCTGTCATGTTTCGGCGTTTCAAAGTCTAGGTTCCTTCCCTAAGGCTCAAAATAGTCCGAAAGCCTTATATAGTATGGTCTTTAGGCCCAAAAGCCTTAATATATGAGTCCTTAGAGCCTTAGGGCTTGTCTGCATGCTTCCAGAATTCGGGGAGTGCGAACTTGCACCTCCAACGTGACATCCGTGGTTGAACGACACGTCCATTGAGTCGTCCGCCCTTCGTGTTTAATGCCAGGAGCGCGTCCTCCCCACCCCAACAAACAAAAGACTTACATATTGCATCAGGGGCCGGTAGATTATGCTCAACTCTGCGGTACACACCCTTGGTTTCGGTGGTTTCTTGTGATTTTTAAAGCTTTAACTTTTTGATTTCGTTTGGTGTTCTTTCGGGGAAGATTGAAAAGTGCTCACTATCTTATGGTTGTCCTCCGTGAGTTCCTCGGAGGGCAAGTCTGTTGAGCGTTTCCGAGAGGGCCCTTACGCCAGGCTTGTGCTGTAAATCCTTTGGCGTGGTATCCAACACCTCATAAAGGCCCCCAAAGTCCCCTCAACCCACTAAACTGAAACCCTGAAGCCCTAATCCCCCGAAACTTAAACCTGGAAAATCTCAAAAGCTAGAACCGAAAAACAAAACCAAACTAAACATCGAAAATCGCAGAACAAAAAGCCTAAAATCAAAAAACGATCAAATCTACGCGCCGGCCCTCAGGAATTTGCCCTCTGGGCACCGATCGGCAGCCCTGGCCGATATGTTCGATTAGTACTTAATTTGGGTTTAGGGAGTAGGTTATGGACAGCGTATTTTTTCGGAAGTTCATTATATTATTCCACTCCATGTCGCTGAAATCCTATGACGATCTATCCATCCATATGTTTGTAATTGATGATTTCTATGCCGTTTATAGGGCTGCAAAAGGAGTATCTCCGAGTTGAGGGTCTATGCATGAAAAGGTTGCGTACCACATGGCTGTACTTGGAGGTTCATGGGTAGTTATAAATGGGGTTATAAGTCCCCTAATATGGGTTATAACTATAGTTATCCTACTTATAACCCTACTTATAACTACCCATGAACCTCCAAGTAGAGTCTGAAGGTTGATGCGTTGAAGTCTACCCCAAAGGGTCCAAAGGACCCAATAAAAATGGGGGCCTTAATAATTAGAATAGGGTTCCTGTACAGGGCTCCTTTAAAAGGAGTCCTTTAAGGGGTTACTATAAGGGATCTATAATAGTTACTATAATGTAGGGGCCTGAATAATTAGAATAGGGTATATACTTTAAAGAGGTTACTATAAGGGCTACTTTCAGGGTACTGTGATGTAGGGGCCTTAACAAGTAGGTACTTGGGTTTAGGATAGTTGTTATGCAGGATACTATTTTGAAGAGTATATGATAATTATAGGTACTTGGACCCTTCGGGCAAGGTAGTTGCGGGGTCCGTGTTCAGAGTGTTTGTTCACAACTTCACAATGTCATTCCTTACGGTTCTGTCTGTGCTTTGTCAGGAATTGGGGGTTGCAGGGTTTGCAGGGGGGACCTAGGGCTACAGGAGAGCAACTAGGCTAAGTCCTGAACTCTAATATAGGGGCTTAAATAATGACCAATACGATTTTGGGGGGGTTCCTCATTATCATTCTAGTACAATACCGTATACGCCCAAACCTCATTCCAATTATTAAGGCCTATATTAGACTCTAATGCCCTGAACCCTGAAATCTTAAACATACGTCAACTCGCTCCTTCCGAGGGAGACGGTGTCAAATCATAATATGAGGGGTTTCCGAAAATTGGGGGCAGCTTATTTTGGGGTCCTTTTTTTAACAAATAAGGATCCTACTATTTCGGGACTATATTAGGGTCCCCTACTGCCGGAAACTTCCATATCTGGAGAGGTGGTTTGGGATGTAGAACGTGAATCAAGCACCAGCTGTGAATTGCAGCATCTTTCCCACTAGACTGGCTGAAACCGGGTTGGAGTTCAAGTTGTGTTTCGAGGTAACGCCCGGGGCGGCGTCATGGTGACTGCCCTGGTTCATACTCATTCAGCAGCAGTGCAGGCTGATCGAAGGACAGGAAGAATGTCTGTGGTGCTGAGCGTGTTCTCGAAGACGCATAATAAGCATCCAGATCGCCGGTGGCGAGATTGTCGGGAAAAGTGTTGCCTCAGGGTGTGAGGTTTCCTCACCATGCAGGGGGTCGTCTCGGCACTCGGTGGGCCGTGATGGCTAAAGTGAAGATGACAGCGGAGGGCCCTGCACAAAGCATCCAAGTTGGCACCAGCTTGCAGAAGCATGTGTGCAGTAAGGGCCAGCCAGGTAAAATTAGAATAGGGTTTTGGGGCTCCTTATACTATAACTATAGCTATAATAGGGGCCCCCCTAAAATAATATAGGTAATTCTTAAGGCCCCTATAGTAACGATAACTATTATAAGGAACCCCCCCCCCAATAATATAGATAATTATTAAGGCCCCTATAGTACCTATATTCAGCCCTGCGGGATCGATCCCGGCCCCCTCATGGATCTCGTGAGCCGTGCCCTTGAGACAGGTAGACCCTACTGTACGGTTACTTAGTTGCTGAGTTCATAAGCCCCAACAAGTGTACACTTTTAGTTTTATAGTGGGTAATATTATCCAAAAAGTGTAAAGTGTATCCACTCAGCTACTAAGGTTAGTACAGGGTTTGGGGTGTACAGTACGGTTTAAGGTTTAGGCTTGCTCCTTCATCACCTTCGGCTATAGATGTACTACTCGGTAGATCAAGTGGCCTATGAGTTGCAAACTCAGACCCCTGAAACCTCTAGTCCTCTAAGATGCGTAATCATAGAGATAATCCTAGGGACCCAAAAAGGCACATAAGCATAAGCATGTTATAGGGATATCCCTACCTTATTGGGTTTCATTATAAGGGGGTTTATATGGGATATCCCTAACCCTAAACCCTAAACCCCTAAACCCTAAACCCTAAAACCCTAAAACCGTAAACCCTAAACCCTATCCTTACTTTTGCCTATGTGCTTTTTTGGGGTCCTAAATCCTAGACCCCAAGCCTTCCACCCTGAACCCCGACTGCTCAAACCCTTAGTAGCTGAGTGGATACACTATACACTTTTTGGGGATAATATTCTCCACTATAAAATTAAAACTAAAAGTGTACACTTTTGGGGGAAAATTAAAACTAAAAGTGTACACTTTTGGGGGCTTATGAACTCAGCAACTAAGAACCGATGAAGCCAGGCGGTTTGCCTGCTTTGTCAACCCCCGCGCCGTTGAGTGTGGGACAGGCGCGCAGCCTGTTGGAATGAAGTAGGGTCTGCGACTACATGAAAGCTATCAGGCTTTTGGGGAACTTTCAGAGGTTTCGGGGCAACAGTTTACCCATAGGCTCCAAAGTAGTTCCTTTTTGGGGTTCATATTTAGAATCCTATAAGGCAATCCCAAAAAGGAACTACTATGGAGCCTATGGGTAGAGATAGGTTTTTGGGCTGGCGATACCTTTGACTCTGCGCGTTTCAGGTGTAGGGGCTGAGGGTTTATTCAGGGGTTTAGGGTTTATAGGTCTTCACATACAGCTTCACGGTCGCAGGGTATACCGGGTATGGAGTCACCGTGCAAGATTGTAGAACGTGAACAAGAAGGTTGCAAGGAAATATGGGTCCCAAAAATTAAAAGCAGTATGGCACCCTTGCACCAGCTACACGGAGGTCATCAGAGTTCAGGGGGTATAGGTATGCATGCGGCGGCTAGCATGCTTCGATAAACATTTCAGCCCATGCCTACATACACCCTGCCACGCCATGGCATGACTTTTTACTCGGTGTCTTAAAAAGTTCGAGGGACGTAGTAGATTCTGGGGTTTATATCAACACATTAAGTGATCGGCTGGGGCTTGCACAACCTACCTGACAAGAACTTAAGTCTACGATCCTGAAAGCGACTATGCCGCCCCATGATGACTGGTCTGATTGGTCAAATATTGGTCATCGTGGCCCCTATAGCGGGATATATAATGGGTATATAATTAAGGTCATAGGGTCCTTATTAAGGATCCCTCCTTTTATCCTTGGAGAAACTTCGATATTGCCAGTGCGCGATGACCAATACTGCAGCCATGAATGCTGAGACATGAGTCCCGGGTCTTGAAGGACCAATAGTACAGGGCATAGGGTCTTCACTACATCCTTATGATTGTTGTCACTACTGTTGATGGTCTGTGCACTACGTTAAGTACCCGTACCCTAACCCTGCGTGGACTATGGTACAGGCCGTAATGTCCCTGACCGTCTTTGCAACCCCACGCAAGAAAACCTTTTCAGAAGTCATACAATGTATGCACCTCTATACACACCTTGTCAGAAAGCCTTTATGAAACCTCATACAAGGCGTATGAATATGTGTAGCCGAGACCCCAAACCAAGAGACTCTATACCCCAAGCCCAGCCATCGTCCCGTTCGCGCCTTGCGCAGGACTCCAATGCGGCTCTCAACACCGAGGTGTGCCTGACTCTTCATGCCAGGAAACCTAAACTCTATTTCTTCAGGGCTTTGGCTTAGTTTTTTTGTGCTGTTTGTACGGCTTCGTACTGGTGATCGAGCTTTGAAGTTTGTCAAATTGTGTCGGTTTGTATACGGCGTTGGTGGAGTTTTGTAGACCCTTGACTAAGGAAGCTACCTCAAGTTGTATTGAGGTTTGCAGTGAGCTTTACCCGCATTCCTTTCTCAGCAGCTTACTCCGATCTTCGACAGATGTCCCAAGCCTTTCGGCCAAAACTCACAAGAGTTCCTCAGAGGTTAGGGCCTACTTCGTGGCTCAGGGTCTTTGGTTTAGGGTGCAGGGTTTGAGGTTGAGAGTCTTGGGTTTGGAGTCGAGGGTTTAGACTGCCCAGCTTTGATGTCCTTAGAGACCCACCAACTTCACGAACTCCCCACAGTGCTGTTCGAGTTCTTCAGCAGTGACCAACTGCTGATGGACAAAATCCTGCATTACCCATAATAAGGAGTATACCATAATTCCCATAGTTTGGGGTACTTAAAGTAATGCAGGATTTTGTCCATCAACCGAAGGATGCAGGTGTGGGACCACAGGCTGCACTTGGCGTGTGGAGCGGATGGTCGCAAGGCCAAGGAGAGTCGGGCCCCGGGTGGAGGCCAAGCGATGCCAAGGGGCGGTGACCAGCCTGCGTTTAAAACCGTTTTAGGGCGGGGGCTCCTTATTATAAGTATAGTATCGTATACCCCAAAATCCCTTATAGTAGCCCTTGTAGTAACCCCTTTCAAGGGAACCCAAAACCCTTGTCTAATTATTAAGCCCCCTGTTTTTACTATGCGGCTGAGCCACTTCGTCTTGCGGTGGCGCCAGGGTCCAACCAGCCCTCTGTGCTTTTCAGGGTGTTCCAGGGCCGCCTCTCGGTGACCGCGCTCTCAGTGTAAAGGACTCTGGAGCTTAGCCCCTTAAGTGCTGAAATTCGAATTTCAGCCCCGATTTCTGTGTAATTTCAGCCCTAAAACTCCTCTTGATTAGGGGAATCCTTGCCCAGAGGGTCCTAGGTACTGTTATGGGGGATACGTAATTCCTACATTCTACTATACAGGTACTTTAAGCCCTTTGGGTTACTAACAAGGTAGTACCCTTTTTGAGGTATTTTATAGGTACTTAGGACCGAAGCAAAGCTTCCCGGCGCAGGCGCTCAGCGCCTTCGATCCGAGTTTCGGCACCGGGCCGGTTCTTCAAGGAGGCCGCTGCCATGGGCGCCGCTGGGCCTAGGCGGTTTGTAGGGTTTAGGGGTTTAGGGTTTTAGGGTTTCGGGCTTTAGGGCTTTCGGGCTAAGGGTTTAGGGTTCGTGGTTGGCCGTATGTTTCCCTGCATTCGGCCTTTGAGCAAGAGTCCGCAGACTCTAGAAAACATTGATCAATCACAAACAAGTCCACAGACACCCTATGGTACGAACCACTTTTATGGATTTTCCATTATGGGTACTATATAGTCGAGTTCCCTTTTAAGGGTACTATAGAGTTCTAGAATTCTAGAGTAGGGTTCTCTTGCTGGGACTCGTGAGCTTCATTCACAGGTTCAGGGTTGAGGGATCGAAGAGGTTGGTAAAAGGCCTGTCTTTGGTGAATAGTGTTCGATCTATCGGTTTTATAGATCTTTTGCGGCTTCCGCAAGGATCCACGGATTTAGGAAGCCGAGGGCAGCACAAGGCATGCAGAGTCGCACCTCAGCCCAATTAAACACAGTCTTTTTTTGCTTTACTTACTCATTACCCTGATCCTCCAAGTAGGCTTGAGGGAATCAGGAATCCGGGCGGGAGGTTGGGGAGGAAGCACATTCTGGCTTTACAGTAACCCCCATAAAGTTGGAAACCGGATAAAGGCCAAATATTGCTGGGATTCCCTATACATTACTCTTAAGGATTGAGGCTTTTTTTGGGGTTTCCAACTTTTTGGCTTCTACTGTAGGTACTTATAACAAGGAGCCTAGGGACTACTATCGCTGAATATTCAGGTCACAACAGTAGGGTGTTGGGTTTGGAGTTCTAGTAATTCCAGTATTTACGAGCTTGGGTCGTAGAGCTCACGGCTTCGTACAAATTCGTGTAAGGGTTTTGCAAAGTGTTCAATGGTGATACAAGGGCTATGGGTTGGTTTGTGAGCCTTCATATGTCGTTGCTATTGGGGAAACTTGCATGTTACATATGAATGTTTCCATCGACTGGGGTTGCCATGGCTCTTAAACACCGCTATCATGATAGGAATGTTGTAGAGCATATGTTTGAAGTCCCCACAGCCCAGACAGAGCCCACAAAGCCCTACCCATAGGCTCCATAGTATAGTTCCTTCTTGGGATTACCTTATAGGATTCTAAAATATGAACCCCCAAAAGCGGGAAAGCTCCAACCTTTCATCGCTGAAACCGGGAGGCTATTCGGACCCCTTTGCCCTGGAGCCGAGTCGGCGAGTCAACCCGCAGGTGCTTTAAGAACATAATACTGCTGATGGACAAAATCCTGCATTACTTTAAGTACCCTAAACTGTGGGAATTATGGTATATTCCTTATTATGGGTAGTGCAGGATTTTGTCCATCAACCGTATGTTTGGCATGTGTCTGCTGCATGTTATCTGAAGTTTGGGCCAGGTGGTTGGCGTTTCGAGAGTTGTTAGTTCATTTCGGGTGTGGGTTCGGATTTAATTGTGAGCTTGAGCTAGCTGCAATAGTGTAGCTGTGTAGGCTTGCAGCCTCTGTTTGCACCATGGAATCAGAGGCTTCTAACATTTGCAGGGCTTGTAAGCAGGATGTTCAGAATGTTGCACGGTAGAAACTTAGAGGACGATCCCAAAGCGGAAAGACCCTGTGGTGATCGCGTCAGCACAAAGCTCGTTTGCATAGAGGGACCTAAGAATTTGTTGTGTCATGTCTTCGCAGTGCTACACGCAATGTGAGTAGTTACTGTCAGACATCACCCCGGCAGTTCGTTCTTTGGCCAGCAGACAGAGGATTGCACGTTTAGACTTTGGCCCTCAAACGTAAAGCTTGCCCCACCTCTGGCAGCCGCACGGATCACTAATTGGATTTGGCCAGAGCCGTGCGCTCTTACGGCTTGGGTTTTGGGCGCTCAGAGTTTTGTTTGGTTCAGGTGGTTTGAGGAGTACCTCACATTCAGGTCATAGCACCGGTAGCCGCATATATGAGTCACTTGATCACACTGCTTGGTATCCGCCATACTTAGGGTAAACCCTGACAGGCAGGTTTATGTCAGTGTTTTCAATCCAGTTTATCTAAGATTCACTTTCAGGGTTAGTTGGTTTAGGTTCAGAGTACGTACGACCGAGTTATGCCTGCGCACCCCCTATGAACAGATGCTGCGTCCGGCTAACAACATACAGACCCGAGCCGGAACCCACCCAAAACGATCAACCCATTAGTAAAGGGGCCGTAACAACTAGAATAAGGTTTGGGGCTATATTATACTATAGTTATGGTAAGGAGCCGCCCAAAACGCTGTTCTTGTTATTAAGGCCCCTACATTAGGGTACAAGTACCCTGAACTTCGATCTGCAGACCTCCTCGAGCGCCAAAACGCCCGAATATCCTAAAACGCCTGAACCCCAAACCCAAAGCCCTACTTGGAAGCTCATGGGTAGTTATAAGTAGGGTGATAAGTAGGATAACTATAGTTATAACTTAGGATCCCACCCTCCCCACTAGCAGTTAAATAAAGGCTCCTTATATAACACACAAGCAGAAATGAGCACCAGGGTTTGCAGGCCCCAATGGATTAACTCTTAGCCACCTGATCACACTTTCAGAAACATTCACCGTGGGACTGGCGTCGCTTGGGG
>BGNK01000370.1:74196-148094 GCA_003297005.1 Symbiodinium sp. clade A Y106 | reverse complement strand
TCTGTCCAGAAGAAGCACAGGCCACAGTTTCGCAAACGCGGGTTGCGCGTCGAAGAAGCCCGGAATGACAATCATGAGCACAAAATTGAGCACCAGAAAAAGCACAATCATGAGCACAATATTGAGCACCAGAAAAAGCACAATCATGAGCACAATCTCGAGCACCAGAAAAAGCACAATCATGAGCACAATCTCGAGCACCAGAAAAAGCACAATCATGAGCACAATGTTGAGCACCAGAAAAAGCACAATCGTGAGCACAAAATTGAGCACCAGAAAAAGCACAATCATGAGCACAAAATTGAGCACCAGAAAAAGCACAATCATGAGCACAAAATTGAGCACCAGTTTTTCGTGTTAGTACTCGTGTTAGAGCTCGTGGTCTAAAAGCACAATCGTGAGCACAAAATTGAGCACCAGAAAAAGCACAATCATGAGCACAATCTCGAGCACCAGAAAAAGCACAAAGGTTTATACCCAATTTGCCGAACATCATGACTGCAAGTATGAGTTCATGAGGTGAATCATTGGCCTTGAAATTGTATTTACTTTAAGAAAGCACAATCATGAGCACAACACCGAGCACCAAAAAAAACACAATCATGAGCACAATCTCGAGCACCAGAAAAAGCACAATCATGAGCNTGGCCTTGAAATTGTATTTACTTTAAGAAAGCACAATCATGAGCACAACACCGAGCACCAAAAAAAACACAATCATGAGCACAATCTCGAGCACCAGAAAAAGCACAATCATGAGCACAATATTGAGCACCAGAAAAAGCACAATCATGAGCACAATCTCCAGCACCAGAAAAAGCACAATCATGAGGACAATCTCGGGCACCAGAAAAAGCACAATCATGAGCACAATCTTGAGCACCAGAAAAAGCACAAGCTTTGATATAAAACTGCAATGAAAAGCACAAGAAAGAGCACCAGCGAAATTGGCCAAAAGTTCCNCAAAAGTTCCAAAAGTTTGATTGAGGCAGTGTAAGTAATTGAAACGAGACCAAACTGGCCAGGGTCCTGGCCGGGGAGCTCCGGCAGGCAGGCAACTTCAACAAAGTCCCTCAGCAACGGCCCTCAACAAAGAGCTGCAGTAACAGGTTGGGGGCGTCGTTACTGGCCAATGCCTGGATCCTGACTGAAGCCGCCCAAGAGCGATGCATTCTGTATTCTGTACCATATCCAGCCCAATGCAAGCAATGCTATGACAGAGATCGGGCCGATGGTTTAGGGCTTAGGGTGGGTTTCGGGTTTAGGGCTGAAAGCCTAGGGTTTTCCTGAGGGTTTAAGGCTTGTGGGTTGGGGCTCGGGGTTCCGCGCGAAGTAGATGGGATGCAACCAATGTTTCATTGATTCTGCTCCCGAATTGGAGGTTGTGATCACTACCTACTCTTTTTTTTGCGGTTTTGCTGGTGCTCTTTTTTGNATTCTGCTCCCGAATTGGAGGTTGTGATCACTACCTACTCTTTTTTTTGCGGTTTTGCTGGTGCTCTTTTTTGTGCTTCTGTTTGTGGTCACTGTTAGTAGGCCGGGTGGGATCCCAAAAATAACACGTAGTTCGTTGCTGCTGCCTTCGTAGCAATGAGCATAGCAGGCTGAGATAGCATGATGATTACGATGGTTGTAGTCATACAAATGTGTATCGGATCTAATTGTTCCTCATCTTGCTAACAGGCCTTGGTTAAGTGTTACTTCCGGTGGTGCTGCTGAAATGATTACGGCCCCTATACTGGACCGTTAGGGTAACCCTTATAATGCATAACCCTTATCAAGCCCTTGGAAAGGAACCCTGAACTGGTACCCTATTCTTGCTATTGTGCCCCGCATATTACTGCCTTTTTGACTTAAAGCTCCAATGAACAGCTAAACCAAAATTTCTGTCAACCCAAACAACAAGATACAGACGTCGCCAGACACAAGGCCTATACTGTCACAGGACGGAGTGCCCACACCTCCAGCATTTCATTCCTGAGAGGTTCAAGGGGCGCTGGTGAGGCCTCGGAGCCTGAGGTTGAGATTTGGAAAGGTTTGGAAACTGGAATTGGGGTGTAAAAGTAGGTTCCTGAAGTCAAGGCGCCGGCCGCGCCTGGCTACTCTGAGCCCCAGTTCCTAGCATCCCAAAGCTCCATGCAACCGGAAGCAGCGTGAGCTCGGTCCCAAGGCGCCCTCCATTCCCAGCGTCTGCGGGGGCTGCGGCATGCCGCCTGTGCGGGGCTCCAGTGCTCCTAGTAGAAGAGCCGAGTTTCATATGACAGGGGGGTGATGGTGATCTAAAAGCCGAAAGATAGACAAGTTGGGACACATTGGTGCGCTTACATAAACGAGTAATTACGGCTGATGCTTGGATCTGTGTGTTGTTTGTTGCATATGCATATGCATAGGTGGCGGCATATTACGTTACGTAGTACATCTATGTATGGTTTTGTACGTGCATGCATGTGGGCAGTCAGGCAAGCAGGCAGGCATGCAAGCACGCAGGCGGGAAAGCCGAAGAAGGCATATTGTCTTCCGCAAGCAGAGCCAGAGCAAATGATTAAGTGGAACATGTACAGAGCCTCTTTGGTACATACATCTCAAACTTGCTTCGAATCACAGACGCAACCAAAGCTTCTTCCAATCGGACATGCCTCCGAGAGCTTGCACATCAAACAACAGCGCATTCTACCTGTCCACTTGAGGGTGCTTCGTCCTTCAAAGCCCTCAACCTTTATCTCAAACCCCGAAGCCTTAAATGTGAACGCCGCGAATTGTAACAGTAAGACCTTCTGAATCCGTTCCAGCAGCAGGAGGCCAGAATCTAAGGCGCGCATCACATGCCGTCAGCCTAGACCCTCGGCGGCTGGAGAGACACAACAACCCTAAAACCTAGCCAGCGACATGAGAACAACCTTCAACCCAACAACCCTTAGGAAGCCCTAGCCCTGCTCCCTTCCTTGTCCTGAGAAGCATATTAAACCCTAATCCCGAAACCCTAAATCCTAAACCCCAAAGCCTAAATCCTAAACCCAAAAGCCTAAAACCCTAAACACTTTACCGAAACCCAAACCCTATACCGAAACCCAAGACAAGACCCTATACCCAAACCCAAAACCCTAAAACCCTGAATCCCAACTCTCTGAAGAATCTGAAGCCCAAGGTCCCCGGCCTCGAGGGCAACCCATGGAACTTCCGAGGTCTTCAAGTGCCACAGGCTCGAGCTCTTGTTGCGATTGTCATTACTACGACGGCGACGACGGCGACTACTACTACTACTACTACCACTACTACTACTACTACTGCTACTGCTACTAGTACTACTACTACTACTACTACTACTACTACTACTACTACTGCTACTGCTACTGCTACTGCTACTGCTACTGCTGCTACTGCCTCCTCTACTACTAGTCTTTAAGTGATTATTGTTGCTATGGGCTATTGTTATTGGCACTCTGATTTTGTTTAGTGTTCAACTTTCACTATTGTCAGTACCATACAATCATAATAGCCTTTATATCAATTATGACAGTCGTTTTCATTATTCTACGTGATATTGTTATCACGGCTATTGTTATTTCGATCAGTGTCAAAGCTTATCATGCATGTTAAGGGCTCGAGGGCACGCACTTGCAGAGTTTAGGTTTGGAAGGTTCTGACGTTCATCACTAAGGCTTAGCATTTGAGGGTTGCAGGGTTCAGATGGCAGGGTTAGTAGCCTCAGGGCTTCGGATGAGGGCTGTTGTGTTTTCAGCTTGGGGTTTGAAAGGTTTCAGGGCAGGCCCCGCCCAGATTTGAATGTGTTTTTGCGCAGTTGCCGATGCCAACACTTCAAGCTCCGCAGATGCCAGGCACCGGCCTCAGTATTGCCATAAGAGCCAAGCCAGCTAAGATTTGCAAAACCACCACGACAACCACAACGACAATGACGGCGACGAGAATCATGACAAGGACTGCAACATAAACGACAACAGCATTATCAACATCAGCATCAACAACAGCAACAGTAGAAGTAGCAGTAACAACAGTTAGCAGCAGCAACAGTGACAGCGACAGCAACAGCAACCGCAACAACGCCAACAGCAAGATCAAGGGCAAGAGCAACAGCAGCAGCAACAACAACAACATGAGCATACAATATCAGCATCGGCAATAGCCATAATAACAACATGCGGTTGAACATGTTAGAATAGCAGCAAGAACAACCACAGCACTAAAGGCAGCAGCAGCAGTCGCGACAACAGCATTACCAGCAACATAAACGACAACAGCGAGAACACCAGCCATTGTATTTAACACCGACAGCAGCAACAGCAATCACCGCAACAACAACCCATAACAACCACCACCACAACCACCGCCACCACGACAACAACAGCCACAGCCACAATCACAACCACAACTCCACCGACACCGACAACCAACACCAACACCACCACCAACCACAACAACAATAACAACACCAATAATAATAATAACCACAACAACAACAGCAACAGCAACTTCAACAACAGCAATAATAATAACAACAACAGCAACGACAACAACAGCAACAACAACAACAGCAACTTCAACACCACACCAATAATGACAACAACAAGAACAACAGCAGCAACAGCAACAGCAACAACAACAATAACAGCAACAGCAACAGCAACAGCAGCAACAGCAACAGCAGCAGCAACAGCAACAGAAGCAGTAACAGTAACAGCAACAGCAACATCAACAGCTGCAGCAGCAGCAGCAGCAACCACAACAACCACAACAACAACAACAACTACTACTACTACTACCACTGTTTCTACTACTACTACTACTACTACTACTACTACTACCACTCCCACTGCCACTGCCACTGCCACTGCCACTGCCACTGCCACTGCCACTGCCACTGCTACTGCTACTGCTACTGCTACTACTGCTGCTACTACTACTGCTACAGCTACTACTACTACTACTGCGCACTATTACTACTGCTACTACTACCAGTCCCAGTACAACCTGCCACTTCCCCAGCCATTGCCACATACCACGGCCACTACACCACCACGACTGCTGCTGCTGCTGTATTGGTAGCGATAGTGCTCCTACTATCCCACTATTGCTGCCCTCGCGACTACTCCCAGCATTTGGCCACTACTGCTACCGTTTCTACTATCCCACTAATACTGCCCTCACGACTACTCCCAGCTTTTGGTGACTGCTTCAACGAAAATCTTTTCCTCACCTGGTACCCACCTGACAACCTAAACCTCTTTGAGCCCGAGCAGTCCTACACTGCCCGGCACCCGCTCAAGACTCGAACCCAGGTTTTGGTCCGCCGCCGATTCGACCCGATGCTACGCATCAGCTGGGCATGGCCCCGCGCGAAGCCCGACAAAGCCTGGCACGGTTCGGAAAGTCCGGGATTAAAACCTTGATTGCCGGACTTGAGATTTCGGGGTCTGGCTTTAGGGGGCCAGGATGTATGTTGTAGGTTGAGGAAACAAGTTTTGGAACAGGCAACAACTCCGGTTTCCACTTCAGGGTTCTTCACTTTCCAACGAGTGCAAGTAGAGTCCGGTCCTGTTGGGCGTAAGGAGTGTGTCATCGAGTTCTCAAGACTTTAAGGGAGCGATTCTCCCTATGATCATACAGAAAAGAAGCCAAGGATGATTGTTCCCAGACCTGAGCCGATGGAAACAAAACTTCAACACTTGGAATTGGTGCTAATGTTGACGTGGCGCTTTCGTATGGTGTGACGTGAACCACATGCAGAGCGCCTGGCTGACGTCCACAACCAAGCCCAGCATGCCAGGAGGGAGTCAGAACAAGCTTGCATGGCTGCTTGCCCATGCATGATAGACCCGGATGCAGGAAGCTAAGGTGTCTTCTGGAGCTCCGGGCACTCCTAAAATTGTACTGATAGGAAAGCGGTTTCCGAAGAACCCTAAACCCTAAACCCCTAAAAAGTAGCTCAAAGCGAAGGCTTCTGAGTTATCGTTCGGGAGCTGAAGGGACAGCGACTGAGGCCCGGCCCCTTTCCGGGCCCGGGATTCCCTCCCGGCGTGATGCCTGGGGGCTCCCCTGGCGTGATGGCTGGAGGATTAGGGTTTGGGGTTTAAGGGTTTTAGGGTTGAGGATTTTAGGGTTTAGGGTTTAGGGTTTTAGGGTTTAGGGGGGACTCCGGAGATTGGGGGTATTGGATCTTCGAGGATCGGTGTGGGCTTCGGCCTCCTTGGCTTCAGTCGAGAGGGTTTAAACCTTGCTTTGTAGATACGGGCGAAGGTTTTCAACGTTGCAAACCGTAAGAGAAGCAATTTCATCGACTGTTGAGGCTTCTGTGGCCTCCGGCCCACAGAAGCCTAGAAGCAACCTTTACAGTACCCCTTCTAGCAGCCCGTTTCGTAAGCCTGATATAGCCTGATAGAAATCCTTACAGAAACCCCTGTAGCAATCGTGCACCCTAAAGCCCGTTCACCGAAGCCGAACCCCGAAGATACCACGAGCCCTTCTACTATAGGGGCCTAAATACCTGTTTTAAACCCCAGAAGGACTGGCAGCGCCGTCACCCTCCCGGCCGTAGTGATCACGAAGTCGTGTGCGAGAGCTGCCTGCTTGACCATCTACATAGAGCTTTCTGTAGCCGCTACTCCAAACTGTGATAACAGTACGTCCTGGACCTCAAACCTCAAAGATGGAGCTTGCAGCAGCGCACCTGACGCACGCAGCTTTCAATGAGCTCACACCATGCTAGTCCCGGGTGTATTTTCTACAACGCTTTAGTTCAGAGTTCTAGGGTCCTCATGGTTCCATGTTTCGCAGATAAAAGTTCCCCGCACAGGCTCGACAGGTCTGTGATGTTCATCTGCAGGGAACTTGTGGTCTGCGTATGGGAGGTTCTTAAATGGGGGATCTCTATGCAGGAACTGTATCCGCATCCTCAGTCGCCCAAAAGAGGGATCCCCCTTTTGGAACATGTAAATCATGCTGCAAGAACTGCGGCTGTGTTTCCAGAAATTCGTTTGGAGGAGGGGTAGCTCTGGGCTTTCGGCTGACATCTGGGTACGGTCCGAACGTCTCATAGCACCTGAAGCCACAGCCCAGTCACCCTCAGTCTACTACCCCGCTAATGACACAAGTGCAGACTCTTGTGGTGCAGGCCACACGAGCTGGTCGGGTCAAAACGAACCCTACACCCAACCCGTGCACCTTTGACCCACCGGATCGGGTGCAGCTGTTCGTAAGGGTCTACTACAGGGGCTTAATATAGGGGCCTAAATAATTGCCTATACTATTTTGGGGTTCCTTATTATATTAATAGTATAATGGGCTCCAAAACCCCATTCTAATTATTCAGGCCCTTGTATTATCGTACCCTTATATAGTAGCCCTTATAGTAACCCTTATAGACCCCTGTATTATGCATCTTCGAAGCCACCGCTTTGTCATCCGAGCTTCGCTTTCGATACGCCGCACCATCGCACCTTCGGTCTCAAGCCCGACAGATCCATTCATGAACACGACGGACGCATCTGTGCGAAAGGAACCCGCATGCTAGGACTATAATATTATAGTGCTATAGTATTATGGCAGTATTATAATTATAGTACTAATTATAGTATTATGGTATTGTGATATGATAGTACTATAGTATTATGGTATTATGATATTAGAGCACTATAGTATTATGGTTTAATGCTGCAGCCAGCCGTGATCCCAACACCAAGCCTCTGCAAGCTTTCACAACAAACTTTATGCCATGGAGCAGTTTTCATTCGCGGCGGCAAAAGCAGAGCCCTCGGAGAGTCTGAGCATCATGCCTAGTTCCAACAGAGCCAACCATAGAGCAAAATTCCCCAATAGCAGCTAGCATAGCAACCATCGTTGCCATAAGCAAGGTTGCTGGCAAGCACTGATTCACTAGGCGATGATTCAGCAGGTTGATGCTCTCGCGTGTAGTCTGTAGCCTGGTGAGTTTGTCTGTGGTGATGCTAGCTCCTCTGAATGTCGAGAGCTCGGAACCTCTGTTGCGTAAAGCCGTCAGTCCAATTGCCCAGCCAGCAGACTCGCTCCGGCAAATTCGTTTCATGCGTGGCGAGAACTACTAGTAGCTGCTAGTTCAACGGACCTGCTAAATTGTGCATGTGGTTAGTCTGCAGAGAAGTCGACAGTTGTGAGTTCGGGCGGCCTTCCACTGCTGTCAGCCCTCACGAAAGGAGCTAAGGAGCTACCACTACCTGCCCCCTCAGCTAGCTTGGCCAATCTGGATCATGGTAGTATAGAGGCCATAAAAATTTTCTATACTGTTTGTGGGGCTTCCTTATTATAACTATAGTATAATGGGCCCCAAAACCCTATTCTAATTATTAAGGCCCCTATAGTATAGAACCCTACTATAGATCCCTTAGAGACCCCTTTACAGGGAGCCCTTTAAAGGAACCCTATTCTAATGATTAAGGCCCCTACATTAAACCCTTCCCTCCACCAGGCGAAATTCTTTGAGCTCCCGCCTGCTGCACGCTACGGCGCTGCTTTCGCCCGAGACCCTGGATCGCTGTGTTGATGCCCACACCATACTATAATATATACTACTACGATTATTCTTGTTGTTGTTCTAATTATCGTTTTAGTAATTTACCATCTATAAAAACTACTACTACGATGATTATTGCTGTTATATTTATTATCCTTTACCACTACTGCTATTTCTCATACTATCACTACTAGCTGTTATGTGATCCGCCCTGCAATCCCCTACGCCGCAATGAAGTCGTCGACTGACCTCTTCAAGTGTTTGTACGGTTTAGGGTTTAGGGTTTCGTCGGATCTGTTGGCATGGCTCGGTCGGCCCGAGGCGACAAAACCTTCGAAACGCTTCGGGGTTGGGGGGTCCCGAAAATCAGGTTGTGGCTGTCCCTCTTGTAGGGTTTTGGAACAAGCCTAGTAAGGATCCTGCATTTCAGTATCTCAATGAGCGACCCCCTGTTTTTCTGAATCTCACAGATCAGTCTTGTGAGAGCTACGGGCAGATCGATTGTCCAAGGCCCTGTGGTCATGGACTTTTGCATGCACGGGCTGCGATCGAGCTCCGGGCCTTGCAAAGAAGTAGCTGATGCAGTGGGACGGTTGGGAATATGGTGCCCCTCGAATCCCATGCCCCAAAAGCCCCGCTTACATGGAGCTTAGGTTGTACGGTTCTCTCTTACGAGTGTTGAAGACTTGTGGGGACTTTGGCGGCATGCATGTGGCTGTTTGGTGTCAGGGGGGCGAGCCAAGAGCTTGTATAACGCAATTATAGTCGTATCAAATCTCCTTGTTCCCAATCGCTGAGGCCCCCTCTATTCCCCCGAAAGCCCGAGCCGAGGTTTACTTCATCGTCTCTGTGATGGTATTCATCTTCGGGCAGCATGCTCGGCCACTGAAAACTGGGCTCTGGAGTGCCATACTTTAATACTTTTTGGGGACCTGTTACTTAAAGGGAACCATTACGAAACAAAAGTCGATACTTTTTGCTCCTTGGTTACCTCAAAGGCCAGAAAATGCCAACCCAAGGAGCCCAGTTACCTACGTGGTTCATGTTTGGTTACTGCGTTATCGGCACTACAGGGCCTTTGGAGGGTTTCGATTATACCAAGCACCTACGTTCAAAGCCCAAAGCCGAGGTTCAGGGTTCGGTTTGTCCTAAGCTGCAGTGGGACAAGAAGACCTATCGCCTCAACGCGTTCTAGGAGCCCTGATGGTTCCAATTATAAGTTATCGTAACTCGCATCGGATCCTTATCAGGGGAACCCTTTCAGCAACGAATACAGCGATGATGTTTCGGAACCCTTACAGGACCCCTTTTTCAGAAAGCTCTCAGACAAGCCCTAGAGGCCCGGTCTGGCCCGAGACAGCAGCGGCCAATACTCGGCCCTTTGACGAAGTTGGAGCATCGGGTTTTAGGTTTGGGGTTTAGGGGTTATAGGGTTTTGGGGTTATAGGGTTTAGGGTTCTGGGTTTGGGACTACAGGCTTTAGGGGGTGAGGGTTGGTAGTTGATCGGCTCTGGGAGTTTGGGCTCAGGGCTTGGGCTTAGGCGTGCAGAGGTAGGGCTGAGAATGTTAAACAGTGGCACAACCCTCAGATGAAGCCCAACGAAGCCCAACTCCTGCATTAACGGAGTCCATCGAGGATTTCGAGTTTCAGTCCCTGCCAGGACCCCCCCCCAATGGCCCTTTCATGGCGCCCTTATGGTCCTTAATAGTGGATATTTAGGGTATATTAGAGGGCAGTTGGCGGGTCTAAGTGGTCTGGTAAGCGCAGCAGAGGTTTAAGATTGGTTGTTCTGCTGTGTGTAGGCTTGGGCTCTACACAAGTCATTTCTGTGCCATACCTGCCATACCCTCAACGATCGTCACTCTGATCACCGCACTGGTGTTTACGCAGTATACTTGTCATGAGCAGTGCCTGTCTGCATCATGCTCGAAGATCGTTTGTTCCGCCACGTGCGCAATTCGCATCCGCAGTGCAGAGATGAGGCTGAGAAGCAATTGCTGCAAGCCCTTGAGAGCCTGCCTGCTTTTTGCAGAACATCTTGGTGTCACCCTCAGCTCAAACCTGGTAAACTCCGAGCCTTGCCTGCTACCTCCCCACGAAGCTTTGCCCGCATGAGGCCTACTCAGTGTTCAACAAAGGGCCTGGAGTCTCAGCCCGATGTTGCTTTCGTGTTGAGGAGTTGCTTCGGTTTCTGTGTGGCTGGCTTTGGTTTTGGCGGCTGGGAAGTTCGTGTCCTAAAACAGCGTGGAAGTTAAGATGCCCTGTGCCATCCGGTCATAGAAATACCGGCGAGTAGACATGTTTGTGCTTTGACGGTGTGAGTAAACAGAACTGAGAACATCCTGACGCCGATTCTGCACTGTGCACTATTGTGACGGTTTTGTAATGGCCGCTTCTGGAAGGCGATCCATGTTGAGAAATCCCCCTAAACCCTATCAACCCTAAACCCCACATCACTTAAATCACTGCGTTTGGCCCAACCCCGCAGGCACTAAGCCCCGACTCTCCAAAGCCAAAACCCTGAAAACTGGGGCAAAGCCGCTTACTATAGGGGCCTACATATATTTACCTCTACTATTTTGGGGGCTCCTTAATACAATTACAGTATGATGGGCCCAAAACCCGGTTCTAATTATTAAGGACCCTATATTAGCCAAAGGCAGCGGCACCTGTTGGGAGAGCTCCGTGCTGAGCAGCTAGATGCCGAGCAGCGCCGAGCGCTCGGTATCCAGGGTTTATAGGGTTTAGGGTTTAACGTTTTAGGGTTTACGGTTTATGTGGGTTTAGGGTTTTGGGTTTGGGTTTAGGTTTTTGGTGTTCAGGTTCGGGCGTTACACTGCTCAAGATCTTGGATCCCCGTCCTCGCAGTGGCTGGTCCCATGGAGCACGAAGGGATGGGTCCCTCACCTCCCTGTCTTTCAGATTTTGGAGCTCTGAGACTATGCCATTGCTCAAGGCCAAGAAACGATGCCCTCTGCCCATTTCATAGTGGGTCTTGTTTTCATTCGAGTTTTGAAGTGTTCCAGAAGACTCACGCATGCCGTTGGAGGCAGTCATGTTTATTGCCCACACCGATCTCCTGCTGACGCGAGGCTTCATGACCATATCTCTCTTGATTCCAGGTCTTGTTCTGCAATACTCTTGCGATTTGTTGTGAAGGTTTTCTATCCGGAGTCCTATTGGCATCAGTTGTAGGTCGAGAGTCGTTAAGTTGTTCATCCTAAACCCTAAACCCTAAACCCTAAACCGACTGTCATACGGCTGATGGACAAAATCCTGCATGACCCTAAGGACCCTAACTTATGGGAATTATGGTATATTCCTTATTATGGGTAATGCAGGATTTTGTCCATCAACAGTACGACATCCAATCATCCCAAGGCCTTGAACCTGTAGCTGTACTCGTGACCTTCTGGGAGTCCGTCAAGTATAGAAGACATTTTCCGAATCCACCCCCCCCCCGCCCCCCCCATTGCGTCAACTCTGAACTCGAAGATACACAGAAGCAGAGTACCTTCAGAGTAGCAAAAATGCCAAGAATCTTGAACCCTTTCAAGCTTCACAAAACGAACCAAGAGGCGGTAACCAGAGCCTCGCGGGTTATGGCACGGGCACCCAGCAATGATTGTGTGTGTTCTTGTTCCTGAGTGGATTCGGCTCAGGATTTCTGGATTCTTAGGTGCGTATACTTGTGATGAACTGACTGCGACTTTTAAATATTAGTCTTCACCTACTCCTGTGCCCCTTCTTCAGCCAAGTCAGGCGCGATGTATCGCATAATCTCGAGAGAATCCGATTCCCCACTCTTCAGCTTGAGCCGTAAGCCGCTTGCACCGAAGATGGCCTCGGGCTGCCAAGCAATTTGGGCTTCCTTTGCCCTCGTCAACTGCCCGGAGTTCCGATGCTGAAAGTGCTGAGGTCAGCCAGAAGACGGAGGACGGAAGGGCTTCAGAGATCCAGGGTGGCGGTATTCAACTGGAAACTTGTCAGACTTGCCTGAATGGAGCAGCATGTCTTCAAAATGGTGCCCTCGTGTGATGCATTGAAGCAGTGAGAAAGCAGGAAGTATTAGGTTCCACGAGGATGCTCTGGAAACCTTGGGTGCATGATGCAGACTCGCGTGGAGCTGCTTCCCTCCGTTCCTGACATGTCAAGCTTACCTGAACCGTGCAAGTATGCCGAACTTGACTTGCTGCAGATAGGTTGCCAGACACAGAGACTTGCTGTCATTAGAGCTTGCCCGTCTGTTCAGATCCTGGCATGTCTGAACTTGCAGCATTGGGTTGCAATCAGCTGACGACCTGCAGTCTAGGACTCATCCCACTTCCTGGTGCAGATGAAGACGAGGTCGACTGCCCAGCCATACACTTTTGGGTAGTCAATGGAGTGGAATGCAAAGTGTGCGGATTCTAAGCGGTAGTTGCTTTTTGCCGAAGCCACGCCTTCTTGGTGCTAGCTGTCGATGCCCCTATATGCATCCAACCTATCGTTATATCACGTGTCAATACATCTATACTCTGTACTCGACCCTGTGTCTGTGCCCCCCCTGTTGGCCGTGAGCCAGTTTGCAGCTTTGGGTTGTGGATGTAGGGCGGTGCTTGAATCGTTACTGAGCACGAAAAATATTTTATGAGCAGCGGGTTTTGTCGAAGATGTTTGCGCCTGGTTTAGCGATACGAAGGGAAGAGGCATCAATCCAAGCTCAAACTGCCGCTTGCTTAACGTATGCGTGCATAGAAACCGGCCTATCTACGCCTAGTTGATGCAACCCACCTTTTTAGCTGCAGTCAGTTTCGTTGGACGTTGTCGTTGTTGTCGTGTTCGTGTTCGTTGTCGTTGTCGTTATCGTCGCCGTTGTTTTTGTTGTCGTCGCAGTCGTTGTTGTCAGAGGTGGTATCTTACTGCATGTGCAATGTTCGCCATTCCCTAGGGCTCCGGTTACCTAAATAGTAGGTTACTGGGGTACATAATATAGGGTTAGTAACCTACTACTTAGGTAACTGGAGCCCTAGGGATTGTGTATCTGAAACTGCGTAGCTGCTAGCGCTTTTGCACTTATTCTGCATAGCTCTAACTGCTAGTGCTAGTGTGTCGGCACTGTTCTTCTTCTTCTTGCTGATTCGTTGTTACTGTAGGCTGTTGCTAAAGTGATATACTCATGCCCTTCATCATTACTACAACGAAGATTTGCATTCTCAATCTAAACCCTAAGCCCTAAACCCTAACCCCCCCCCCCTTCCCAAAGAAAAAACTAAACCCTAAACCGCTAGCCTTACCCGCAACAGCCTGGGAGTCCCACCATCCAAAGGACGAGAAACCTTTGATCCGGAGTAGGGACGCAAATCGGCTGCGCCCTCAGGACCAAGACTGACTGTACCTACCCGGTTCATGTATAGCATACTTGTTAATACCTTCATGGAGCATGCTCCTAAGCTGTGTTCTTTTTGAGAGACTCCTCCTTCACGTTGCCCCAAAGGCTGCATGAATGACAGCACTCCTTACTTTTTCTGCGTTTCGCACGGTAGGCTTCGTCAGGGCGGGGTTCCTATCCGTCAAACGTATAGTCCTAGAAGGTTTACCAAGCTGAGCTTTGAGTTCAGGCCGGCAGCCATTTGCTCCAATTAAGGTACTCAGCCCTTAGATTTTGGTTGCGGTTTCGAAGTAAGGGTACACCTGCAGAGCGAGCGCGAAAGCGAGGAGAGGCGGGCGAGAGAAAGGTGAGTCGGACTCTTTCCTCGTTGGAGCAAGGAAAGAAGGAAAAGAGGTGAGAAGCACAAGCAACGACAATCACCATTTCTATGCATATGTCAATGTGCATAAGTGTGGTTCATACGTATGTACACTTGCGGTGACATTACTTCCGACTGCTGATACAGCCATGAGTAGCTCTTTTGAGGAGTTTGCCTTCTCACGGCGTGGGAGTTCTTTGGCCACGGTGTTGCGGTGTTGAAGGTAGTTTGTCTATGCTGCACACTGACTACTCGCTGGTTTGCCTATCTTTGACAGCCTGTTCTTGCTGCTTCACCGTGCCAAACTGCTAAGATTCCTGTTGCCAGGGCCCTGTCAGGGTCATCCTTGTAGAGTAAGTCGTGAACGCTGGAACTTAGTGGCATCCTACTCTGCCTTTGCAAGGCCCTGCCCGTGTGGCTCAGGCTTGGCCGACAGCTATCATCGCTTTTCACTTGTGAGTTGCAGCTCTCTGTAGTGACATTTACAGGTTACCTGTGGGGTTGTAGCCTTTTGTGTCAAAAGTGGGTCATGGCGGGTGACGACAAGTTGTTAGAACTAAGAGAAAGGCAGGTACTCGTTGAATAGTACGCATCACGATGAAAAAGGTGGCTATGACGATGGTGATGCAGAAGAAATTCACAGACGCTCTCCTTGAACGATGCCTGTTTTTTGGCAACGATGTGACTTATAGGCCAGTTGAAAGCAGTGCCAGATATAGTATGCTTGTCTCTATAAGCATTTAGGATTCCTCTACAAGTTGCCGCCAAGTGCGAGAGAAGATGGGTTTCAACGGTGCGTATGACTGCCTGCAGCAATCTGATACATCGGCAGGAATAAAGTTTCGTCGCACTTGGCTATACCATCATGCGGAGGACGCGGAGTCCTAGGAAGTGCATTTTACGTGGCCTGGCTAGCGGAGGAATTACTCCACGGGAATAAAATTATACTACTATAATGTTCCGGGCGGAGGACTGGGTGGAGGAGTACTATAATGTTCCGGGCGGAGGACTGGGTGGAGGAGTACTATAATGTTCCGGGCGGAGGACTGGGTGGAGGAGTACTATAATACTATAATGTTCCGGGCGGAGGACTGGGTGGAGGAGTCTACGGGGGAAAGGGGTCTGCAACGTGTTCAAGATCAACATGCATGAGTACGACGAACTTTCTTCCTGCCGCAGTATGCATCATGACATTCAAATGCTGCCAAGCTGTCCACACTCCTTGCGCGCCCTATCGCCGCGCCATGCACCCTGCTACTTTCGACGGCACATACTGAGACAATATCTTCACCCAAATTCCCAAGCATTCCCCAACTTAGACTTTATCTTGGTGGTAGCTCAACTGAAGGTCAACCCCATCAGTCCTGTGCGCCCTGTCGACAGGCAAAAAAGCTAAGCGGTGTTGCTTCGACAACCGCCCTCCACGAGAACCAGGCCGATCTGGAAGAAGCTGTGGGCTGGGGGCTCTTAGGGTTTAGGGTTTAGGGAACCCTATAAGCCCTAAATACCCTAAACCCTAAGCCCTAAGCCCCCGAAGATGCTGCGGGCTTGGGGCTGTTGAGGCTTTAGGCTTTGTGGGTGTAGTTTATCGCTGCTTTTCAGGGTTGATTGCTAGTTGGGAGGCTTGGGAGAAAGCAGTGGACCGGAGTTGAGGGTTCGGGAATGTTGGAAGTCCGCATCCCTCAACCGTAAACCAGAACTCGTAACCCCCCCCCCCCCAATCCATCAAACCACCAAGCACACAGGCGGAGCCTCGCAAAGTACAGTCGCCAAAGACCTCTTCGTCACAGGCCCCACATGAGCTGTAGGACTTCGGGGGTTCACGACTCAAGGTTTAAGATTGCTTTGAGATACGGATTTGAGTGTTGAGTGGTGATAAAGTTTGAGTGGAGAGCCTATGTTCTTGGGTTATTGTACTGTAGGATTCACAGGTTTTGCATTACGAGTTTCGGACGGGTGTGTCGATGACCTGGCCCGGTTGTTATACGGAGGTTGATGCGTATCGTAGCTGCCTCTGTCGTTGGCGGATTTTGGTGAAAGACATGCTTCAATGCACGGCTCTATTGGTTTAAACACTTGTCCATGGGTTGTTCATCGTTGCAAACGTTGCCCAAGCTCAAGTTCAGAATTCTGCAATGCTTCAGGTCCCGTATCGCTGACCCCAAGACACTCCTGAGCCCTGCAAGTCGTAACAATGGTTGGTCTTCGGGCTGATTTTGCTTTCTTAATCTGCCAATATCTCGCGATAAGCCTGAAACTTTCGATTCCTGCCTTCGAGGCCTTCAGCAACTGAGCCGTCTTCGTTCAACGGTGAAGCGACACACATCTAAAGCCACAAAGCACTTGATGGGCTAACGCGTGTGAACGAGCTGTGTTAATCTTACTTAAGTTTGGCACTGGCATGAGGAGACGTAGCATTGGGTGGGTATGACAGGCTTGAGAAGTTCGCGGTTTGGTTCAATCCATCGTGCGGAAACCTTAACCTTAAGCCCTAAAGCCTGTGCTGGCAAGAATGGCCCGATGTAAAGAACCAACTGCCATCAGCAAGCGTTCTGCTTAAAGCCACACATCTTAACCGACTCTTCACGAATAAGTCGCTCGCCCTGCCGTGTCAGTTCCTGAAGGTGAGGACCCGCTGCTGGAGAAGTGGCGCGGGGCTCCCACCATGTCTTGAATATAGGGTGAGCCTGCGGACGTGTAGTCAGAGTCTATGGTGTCCGCGGTTCAGTGGAGCTCTTTGATTCTTGCAGCCCCTGCAGTTCCCTTAAATCCTAAGCCCAAAAAATCCTAAAAATACCAAAAAGCCCTAAACCATAAAAACCCTAACACCCCCCCCCCTCCAAAAAAATTAAACGAATCCCAAAACCCCAAGCCCACCCTGGCAGCCCCAGGATCGGAGATGGAGGTCGTGGCCTCTGGCACTGGGAAGTCTAAGACCAGATGAGAAAAAGGACTCATGCCACCGGAGGTCAGAGCTTTCTGGTGATGTTGTAGCAGTAGTGTATATATATATATGTATATATTAATATAGTGATGATAATACTGATACTAATAATGAAAATATTAACAATAACAATAACAACTGCTGTTAATTAACAATAATGTAGCAGCTTGTTGCCTTTTTCTGTACTAGACTACCAACATGGCTACCATTCTACGATACTTTTGCCGCAAACGATACCTTGAATTTTGTTGGCGAAAGGGCCCTCGGTTAGGAGTCTGAGATGTGCATCTTACCGAACGGTGGGTCAGAAAAGTGCCTACAGTCACAATGTCTACTACAGTAGGTGTTCTCGTATGTGTCCTTCAACCCTGCACTTCCCTCGTTAAATTAAACCTATAGGCCCTAATCCCGTGAGATCCTGGGAGGTGTGTGTTTCGCGATTTAGGGTTCCAATTGCATGCCCGCGTAAGGGCCTTCACTGCTGCCTTTGCTGGGGAACCCGGAATCCGAAACCCGTCAAGTGCCACATGCATGCAGCCGAATTCCCAGTTCCCCTGTCCAACCAAACTTCAATATGTAGGAGCTTCAAGTTTGGTGTCACTAGCAGAAGAGGGTTTTTAAAAACCACTAGCAGAAGAGGGTTTTTAACAACCCTCTTATGACGATAAAAAGGATTAAGTCGCTTGGGCAAATCTGCGCTGGGTACCTGAAACCTTCAACCCCACAAGTTGTTGACACTGCTGAGCACTCTGTTCTCGACTCGGTCACCAACTTTTGCGTTTAGGTTTAGGGTGTTTGCGATACTTTTGCTGGGGGATCCGTGGTGTCTTGGTGCTGTTCGTTTGTAGGATTGGGGCTTCTGTCCGAAATTCCGATGACCTGCCACTGCAACCAAGCTTCTGGGTCCAGCAGCTTGAGCAAGATCGCGAAGAAAGAACAACTCAGACGACATGGACATCGTGGCTTCACCAACAACGGCCTAGAGAGCACAAAGAGCGCAAAAGGTCTTTACACTCCAGAGTGTGTGAAACATGTCATTAAAATGCAGACTCGAAGGGCTTGATGGACTTAGGACACTGAACGGTGGGTTTTGCACGCCCCGACCCTTGCAGCTCACTGTGCGACAGAAGCCTCCGCCGCTCAGATTCTTGACTTGCGACTATAGGGGCCTAAATAATTACCAATACTACTTGGGGTTCCTTATTATATTATAATAGTATAATGGCCCCAAAACCCTATTCTAATTCTTAACGCCCCTATATTACTCCAGACATTGGTAACCGGTAGCCGCCGAAGGGCCCTCACCGAATTCGCAACAGCTCCTTCCTTTGCTCGGTTCCTTTACAAAACTTGTTGTTTTCTGGTTTTAGGACAAACCCTAAACCCCAAACAAGCAATTATTACCAACCTCGGGTCTAGGTGCATGCTTGGAGCCATGTCTTCAGTGCGTCCCGTGCGCAGCGAAACACGCAGTCCGGCGATGCGTTGCTGAGGCCATGGCCCTCAGGGTTGCTACTTAGGGTTTATAGGGTATAGGGGTTCAGGGTTTAGGGTTTAGGGCTGCGGTTTCAAGTTTCGGGATTCGATAGGGAACCATAGCCCTAAACCCGTAAACGTGGAATCTACGGCTGTAGTATGGTGGTAAATTGGGCAAACTGTCGGGAAGGCTCTCGCCCAAAAACGGTATCCCTCCAGCAAAGGTTCGTGTACCCAAACCGCATATAGTTTGCCCTAGCTGCATGAGTACTTGGACCCCTCGGATAAGTCGCAATGCCGATACTGTTCGGTCGTTTCGTTTCCACGACTCCTTCCGTGCAATACAATACACCTTGAGGGTTCGGGATGTCTGTCTCACGCAATGTTGTATTGGTGGCACGAATGCACATGCTTGAAAATCTCCCGAGTTTCTGGATCCCAGCCTCCATGCCACTTAAAGCCTATCATATCTCGCCCCTTGCCGCAAACACTCAACAGACAAACATCTGCAAACCTTCGGCACCTAAGCCTGAACCCCTAATCTAAACAGACCAATGAGGTTGAATCATGAGCTTGTGGTGGCTGCTGTCGCTTCTGGCAAGAGAGGATCACCAGCTATGAGTGGGGATACGGCTTGGGCATTTAGCCTTTGGGAGTTTCCGAAAATAGGGGTACCTTATTTTGGGGTCCTTATAATAAGGATCCTACTATCTAGGGTACTATATTAGGGTCCCCTATTTTCGGAAACTCTCTTTTGAACTGCCCGTCTTCTTATGGGGCTGTGGAATCTGCAAGAGCTCAGGGCTACCTGCTTCAGAGTTCTCGATCGTAGTTCCTTTGTTTGGTTTAGCCAGTTGTATAATATATATATATAGATGTATATATATTACATATATATATATATATGTATGTATCTGTACAGCTAGGATCCTTTGAGGTAACTCGCAAAAGGAAGGAACTGCAATGGAGATGATCATAATCAGAGTCTACAGGGTTTAGGAAGAGTTCATACTCTAAAACCCTAAACCCAATGATAGTTGTCAACGTGCATACCAGTCGGATACACTTCCTTCTAAGGATTCCGAGTTTCGGGCCTTACTGAGGTCGTGGCTGATGTGGTTTGCCTGTTGGCGGTTTGAAAAGTTTAGGGTCTTGAGTTGTAGACGTTAGCGTGTTAGGGCTGAGTGGTTGAGCTCACGGTTGCATGGGTCGTACCCATGACACGCAGTGCAGCTGCTAAAGCGGCAACCCAGCCTTGCACATTGGATCGCCACCGGTACTAATGCACACTGGAGCTCCAATGTGTGTTGGCTTCTATCTCGAATTCCTGCAACTGTTGGTATTGTTACCACTGCTTCTCCTGGACCACCTCAGTCTTGCAGAACTATGGCCTGTTTACACGATCACAAGAAGTCTTCCAAATCTATTGCCAGTTGTCTTCATGAAATATACCTAATTATCATAACCCTGAACCCGAAACACTAAGCTTCCCACAACAATATGGATGCTGTTCTAAGCCCCCGACTCCTGTAGGAAGAGTAGGGTGGGCATTCGGAAGAGTGTGTGGAAACCCCTGCGCGCGCAACACCGCGAAAGGGCGGGCGCAAGGATGCAGCGCCTAGGCATGGCTACTCTAATTTAGAACAACATCCATATGATAGTGCGGAATTCGTGGAGTGGAAGGTCCCTCTCCATGCCGAACGTCAAGCACCACATGGCGCGGAGGTGGCAATCGCCTCGGCCAGAAGTATGACCCGATAAGTTCTGCAAAAAAGAAGATTGTACCGGTGGTTCACTTTCAGTACTGGTAGCTATAGAGGCAATGAGGGCGCGACTCCAGGGCAGCATCATCAACCGGCCCCGCAAGTTTCCATATTCCAGAATGAAGGACTCTGTTGTAGACACCAAGATTCCGTCTGAAGCAGGCGGATGTTGATCTATCACAAGGTTCAGCTCTGGTGATGTTTGCAGCTTCGGGGTTTGCAGCAACTGTCTGAGAAGTTACCTGCCTCAGTTGGCTGCGTGGACGCATACACAATTACGTACTCGAGAGGTGAGCTCTGCAGCGCGTACGTATTGTGCTGAACTTTGGAATCCTGGAAGTATCTGTGCATGCATGAAATGAACTGACAAGATCTGTCATGCAGGTTTGACCGCTGTTTGTGCTCCCTTTCCAGAATAATTATGGATGCTACTACATGTTGTCACCGTGTGTTCTGTTCCGGTGCTTCATTGCATCAACTCCTTGGTCCAATCACATGGGTAGTCGTTCCTCTCACTGTCACAGTCACTGTCTGTGTCCGTGTCGGTCGGCGAGCCCTAAAGGAGACGCTTTACGATAGGGGCTTGAATAAAAGAACGGTGTTCGTTGCTATAGCCTGTGTAGGACATGTATAAACAATGAAGTTTAAGAGCGATGTGGCGCGCACTGCATGCCGTCGCAAGTACTAGTGGTTACATTCGCGCCTTTCCTGCAGGATGTTCCAAATCAGGGCTGCAAGGCGAATGACATGTCGGCGACATGTAAGGTTTAAACTTGGGATGTGGGCCAAGCCAACTTTTGCTACGCGCGTGTATTCATGATTTGGAGTGCCAAAAGAACTGTTGCGGTGCAGGCTGAGGTTCGGCGGCCCACAACCCTTGCGTAACAACCCAATCTCAAACCCAATGTCCCAAACCAACGGCATCAAAATCCAAGCCCAAGCCTTAAGTTTAACGCACCAAACGACAAGTACGGTTCAAAGCCCAACACCCATACTGGAAACCCGGAAACCCCGAAGCAACATTATCAGACAAACCTGATCCCTAAATCCTAAGCCCTGACGCCGCAAACCCTAAGCCCTATACTCGAAGTGCTGAAGCCTAATCAAAGCCCCACAGCCGGACGGTCTGCAAAAAATATCATGTAGTGTGACACAGCATCAAAACAGTATACTGGAACAGTATACAGTAGACGCCCAAAAGTTGGAAACCGAATAGCCTCAATCCTTAACAGTCATGTATAGGGAATCCCAGCACGAATTGTCCTTAATCCGGTCTCCAACTTTTCGGGGTTCACTATATTGGAACAGTATAAAATCTGCCCAGATCAGTGCCTGCTTCTTCGCCTATGCGCTGAAGCTTGACATGCCTGGGTCCAGTTCTGCCCCAAGCTTTGGCCCGAAGCGCTGAAACAGCCAAGAAAGCCCTATAAAATCATGTAAATCCCCAGAAACCCTAGAAGCCCAAGATCGACGCATACACCCTGCAAGCCCTAAAGACCGTGTAGTCCATAGAATCCGCGCCCAAGATTTAACAGGGACGCCGACCCGTGGAGAATAGTTGAAACTACGGGGCGAGGTTTCGGGATTGGAGCTGAGAGTTTGGGGGCGCGAGTTTAGGATGTGGGTATGATCTATTTTGGTGGAATTGTGAGGGTTATCTGTTTGTGTTTATCGCTCAAGGTTGAGGCCAGGTTCGGGGGGATGCAGACGATGGGCTAATGTAGTGGCCTAAATCATTACCAAGACTATTTTTTGGGGGTTCCTTATTTAATTATAGTACAATGGGGCAACTATAAAGGCCCCTATATTACCTTGGATGTGGAGGAAGCGTCACCGGGCTATTGCCTGTTCTCTACTTTNCAAGACTATTTTTTGGGGGTTCCTTATTTAATTATAGTACAATGGGGCAACTATAAAGGCCCCTATATTACCTTGGATGTGGAGGAAGCGTCACCGGGCTATTGCCTGTTCTCTACTTTGCTTCGTGACGGCGTGCATGTCCCTGAACCCTAGGCCCGTGAGCCCTGAAACGGTCCCTCTGTCATAAGGACCCTGAGGGGGGTAGGGGGGAGGGGGGGAGGGGACTATACTTCCTTAGGGCGGATTAAGTCCTTTCTATAGGGATTAAGGCCCCCTACACCCCTCCCCCCCACACCCCTCACACTACTCATACAACNGTTGTATGAGTAGTGTGAGGGGTGTGGGGGGGAGGGGTGTAGGGGGCCTTAATCCCTATAGAAAGGACTTAATCCGCCCTAAGGAAGTATAGTCCCCTCCCCCCCTCCCCCCTACCCCCTAAGGGTCCTTTTGACTCTGTGCCAAGGCCACCACACGATACGAGCCTCCGACTTCCAGCAGAAGGCCCCTGGCTTCCCGGAGTGCAGATATCAACGAGTAATTGTAGGAACCTGATTAAGAAACCCTGGGCCTTTTCTAGGGTTCCTTTAAAGGGGTCTATAAGGGTACTATAGTAATGTAGGAACCTGATTAAGAAACCCTGGGCCTATAACCCCCAAAGAGCATAGCCATAGCTGTTTTCACCAAGTGCAGGACAACAGCCAGTGTTAATGCGTTCACTTCTTGCTCGTAACTTGCTTCGCAGCTTTCACTCATGTGTTGAGTTGCATGCTACGGCTGCGGATGTTTGGTGAGACATTGTCCTTGAGATTGTTTTTGCATCCTGAGTGCACTAGCAGCAACCAGCGCAGCCATGCTTTCAAAAGCTGCAACAAGAACAGGCGTGTAAGCAACAATGAAATCGGGCCGCCGCCACCAATAATGGAAGCAGCATTAAGGAGACCATTAACAACGACTCGCCGCCACCATTCCTGTTTGCCACTAGCCGCCACTAGCCGTAGCCGCGGCCCCTCAGGATGTAACTACTAGTACCACCACCGACAATAGCTGTTGGTAGGCAGCTGGTGGTGGTCCCAGACTGGACGTCATCCAACAGAAAGCTAGATCCCGCGCAGCGCAGGTGTGATTGCCTGTGTTTCTCCTCACGATGATTGTTTGAATGTCAGCTGCCGTGGCAAATACTTGCCAGTGTTATAGACGCCTGTAGCGATGAATACTTCGACACATACGAAAAGTAGAAAGAGCGAGCGTTAGTTGCACCTGTGTGTCCATCGTGCTTGCCACTACATTGCCACTACTTGCCCTTGTGGTTCTCGTTGATGTAAGGACAACTACGTATCATAAGCTACAAGTGCAGCAGCGAGAGGCTGTAAGCTTCTACGGCGGTGGGACTTCGCCAGCGCCACTACTGGAGGCCGCCGACAAAAAGAGTTCATGTTGAGAGTTTGTCGTGTGCGTCCTGAGGCTTATGTGTATGTTCATTTCTTTGTGTATGTATATATGCATCTGACATGTGATTGTGCATGAGTTCTACAGAAAGGGCACCCCGTCTATCCATGTCCCTGGTGTACAGACACATGACAAGATGAATTCGTGGGACGGGATGAATAGAGGCATGCCATACTAGAGTCTAGTTCGCCGTTTCAAAGTTCATTGCGACTTTTCATACAGTCCTAAAGCGTTGGTGATGCTATTCCGCTTCCTAATAGATGTGTTTATCTAGTACAAGACCCCGCAGAGCCCTAGTCTTTTTATTCAGGCCGTTAATTTGGAAGATACAGCATCGCCGAAGCTATGCTGCGTAAACGAGGACTCGGTCGGCCCGCGTTGAAAGTCGAAGCGGTTTGCCCCCTCCCCGCAGAAGCAAACCACGTCACATCTGGCTCACGGCTAGTTGGTTTGGGAATTTGGGGGTTTAATCAGTCTTATAGTTCTAATAGTTGTAATAAAGACTACTATTGCAGTTCTAATAGTTCTAGTAAAGACTACTATTATTGCAGTTCTAATAAAGATGACTATTGCTATTGGGTGCCCAGGGTAGTTTAAGCCTGTCCCGCAGCGGAGGCCTACTGGCTTCTCGCGCTTCCGACGCACTTCCAGGACCCAAAGGGGGCTCTTGCAGCTCGTAGTCCATTCGGAGTCCACGGTCATTAAGGAACTACAATAGAGGTACAGGTAACCTTTCATTGGTCTGCTGCCCGCTGACGTTTTGAGGCACGGTCCAAGCCTCCGGCTTTAAGATTCCGTCCTTGTGTTTGGGGCTGCGTTGTCAGAAAGCACAGTGAGACCTTTGCGATTGTTTCTGACGGCGGTCCGGCCTTTGGCACATGCAGGCTTAAGGCTTAAGGCGGCCTAAGATGCAGCGAGATAGTCGAGCATCTTTTGCACAGATCTTGACTCTGAACTGTGAACTTTACGTCCAGGCCCTGCGCCCAGCCTGCTGGAGATAGGGAACCCCCTTCACAAATAAATGCAAAATCCTGCAGGGTCTAGTGCCGGTACCTCATCCCTGAATAGAAGCCCCAAGGGACCCCAGCCAAGGCCGAACAACCCTGTGAGTCCCAAAAGACCAAGAGCCCCTATCTGCAGCAATCCCGAAGAAGTTCCAACTACTTTCTGGCTTGTAAGATTCTACTCTGTATGGTCTGTATGAGGGAAACTTCACACCAGCATATTGATCTATCTTTCTATGTTCATCTTACTTCTTACTGTCCAGCTTACTATCCATCTAGAGATCATGAACTACAACAATAAGTAACCGCTGTTAGGGAAGTAGATTCCCTCGTTCAGTCTATATTGGTATGAGCAACACATGACATTCTCTGGCAGCACGCGAACAAACATGCATGCAGCAGTCCATGAGCATGGGCAGTAGGTGAAGAGCTACAAAGCTGTCATGCATATCACAAAACAGCGCGGCAACTCCGTGGAGCTCTTTCTTTCAATGCAAATGCGGTTGGTTACTGAGGGGGCTGAGGCGTCCCCTGTAGGCCCTTCTTGTCTCAGCAGCTTCTCCGTGCTGTTTCACTTTGAGGGGTTCACTTGGCACAATGGCACAATCACAGTGTTATATATCTGTAGCCATAATCAGACTCCTACGCATGCGCATGCATACTATGAATCCCAAAGCTCGCAGCCGGAACAACGTGGCGAAAGGAAGCCGTCCTCAAGGAATGCCCTCCCATGGTTGCGCCTCCGCTAAGCAGTCTTGGTTTAGGGCTTAGGTGCGCTATGCATTCGAGGTTGAGAGGGCTACACGTAAGAGTTGGAAGCCACTGGGGTCTTGCAATAAGTAGGCCTAAGTAGGCGCCGCCCTGGAAGCACATCCAAATCAGTGAAGAAAGCATGAAACAATGAGCTTGATTATGCGTTGGTTTTCAAGTCCAACCGAGGCTATATCGGACAGCCAGACACAGTTCACCCCCACAATTTTCCTGAACTTATACAGGCCTGAACCCTGGAAACCGTAGAGCCCTAAACCCTACCGCCTGCTCAGGTGCTCTCTTATTTTCTGGCGGCCGAGACGAAGTTTTACACCGAGCCAAGTCTTGCCCAAGAATTCCTGGCCACTGGCGCCGGGATATTCCACAGGCCAGTCAGTGTGTCAGTCAGTCAGTCTGTCTCTGTGAGTGTGTGTGTGTGTGTGCGCGGGTGTGTGTGTGTGTGCGCGGGTGTGTGTGTGTGTGTGTGTGGGTGTGGGTGTGTGTGTGTGTGTCTGTGTGCGGGGGGCTTTGAGCTTACTCGCTTAGTTCCAGAAGTCCTTGGAACCTGAAAGCCAGAGTATGGAGCCGAACTTCTGAACATATGTACATTGCACTGTTTCAAGGCTGACTTGAGCATGCACACACACAGAGACACACACGCATAAGTCGTCACATGTGGACATAGGACATAGGCACGTGCATGTACAGATCTTTAAAACAAGCAGACAGGTGCCAATCTAGACAGAGGCGTGAACCAATCAACATATAAAGATAGCGTGTTTCGGAGTGGCCTGTCTTACATGTTCACGTCGTTCTTTATACCATAGACCTTAAACTCCCTAAGCTTTAACCCCTCAATCGTCAAGACTCCCTGGTGCTTAGTAGGGAATGAGGGAATGGATCCCCATAGTAGTCTCTATATAATCCCCAATGATAGTCCCCATAACCCATTCCCCGCATTCCCTACTAAGAACCAGGCAGAAGATTAACAGATTCTTGGCTGCAGCCAGGCTAGAAGAGCGCGTGGCGGGGCTGATTCGTGAGCTTGGAGCCCTGGCTACTGGTCACAGGGTTCAGGCTTGTGGGTTTGTAGTATAGGGACCTTAAAATAGTGACCTATACTATTTTAGGGGTTCCTTATTATGATTATGGTATAATATACCCCCAAAACCCTATTGGAATTATTACGGCCCCTATATTAGTTTACGGCTTACGGTTTAGGGAACCCTAAGTCATGAAATTAATGTAGGAACCTGATTAAGAAACCCTGGGCCTATAACCCCAAAATAATAGGATTCATATAAGGCACCCTAACAAATGCTTAAGGTTTCTTAATCAGGTTCCTACATTACTCGTTTCGGTTTGGCATCTTATGGTTGGGACCCTCAGGCTCGGGCTTGTTGGTGTACTGGTACAGTATCGTTTCCAACTCTACATTGCAGATGCTTCCACTTTGCAGCTTCATAGGACGATGCCTCAGATCCTAAACCATTATCGCTGATGTCTTGCAGCCCGAGTGTCAGTCTATGGTAGTCTTACCGGATTGATTTCGTGCTCCGGTCTTCAGAGCAAAGTAGGGCAACAATGCCGACTGTCTCATATTCCCGATATCCCAAATCCCATCCGAAATCTGAGAGAATGACAAAAGTAAGACCGCGTTCCGAGTACCGGGCTGTCAGAGAACCCCCCCCCCCCTTCCGGGTATTTGGATGCTCGGTGCTGAGCTTCAGCACTTATAGAGGCATCAAGACTTAGAATACTGTACATAGGGTGTTGAAATATATTGAGTTATATCTAAATTCAGGAACCTTAAAGATTAGTGTGTCTAGTTGTCAGTTTGTGTTCGAAGCGGCACCTCTAAGTCCTGCTCGCTCCATCGTGTAAAGTAGTAAATCGACTGCTTGCCAAAGCCCCAGCCCCAAAACCTGACCCATATCCTTGATGCCCCAGAGGGGTAGTAACTAGTACCAAGACCAGGTCATGGCCAATCGATGCTGCATTTGACCGTATTCAACGGGTGCATGCTACTACGCAGAGGCAGGGGTCTTCCACGAAAGCTGTCTTTTCTTGGAGCACTGCATGAGAATCTCTTGCCACAAGCTCCTCAACTTCAGAAAAGCTCCACATCGGACATGGATGGTTGGTTCATGCAGCGGTTGCTGCTCCCCCGTCAGCAGTCCCGCGGCTTAGACCTGCATGTTTTTACATACGTGCCCAAGCAGTTAGAGGACAGGGATCCTCAACGCCCGGTGCTTTGGGGCTTCAGGGCTTTACTGTTGCTCAGAGGTCTTGTGTTCTGGCGCCAGGCTACAAAGCAGGCCGCCTGCGGACATTGAGCTGGATGTTGTCATGGCCTTCTGTCGCGAGGAGACGTAGATGCAATTCGGGCACATGCTCTTGGGACTCAAGCCTTTGAACTCTAAGACCCATCTTTCCATCTTGAGACCATCTCAATCCTTATACGCCCCAAAGTTTATATACAGTATCCCCAAACTCAAGACCTTGCGCCCCATAGCCTGCAAACTTAAATCTGAAGCTGGCAACCATTTGGGAGTCTCCGAAAATACGGGACCCTAACATCGTACTCTAAACAGCAGGATCTTTATTATAAGGACCCAATTTCAATTCAGCTACCTCTAATTTTCGGAAGCTCCCATTTAGATTCAATTTCGGAGATGTTTTGCTTCTCGCGACCTCCAGCTACCCTCAAGGGCTGGGCTTTGGCCGTCCTAGAAGCTCTTGGTGTGTGTAAAATATGCAGCACATGCTATTGAGTATTGTTCCACATTACCTTTTTTGTATATATATATATATGTATGTATGTATGTATGTATGTATATATATATATTACATATGTGGCGGGTAGACTAGGATAGACATAGACGTAGATATAGATATGGATGTAGATGTACACATAGATGTAGCTGTTGGAAAATATCCAATATATATTTGGTTATGGATGATGTAATATGTAATAACTGCTTCTCAAAGTCATGTGTCCATAGTAGAGGAGCCTACGGCACTTGGGCGCCGGACTGTTTCTGCACTCCCAAGCTGATATCCCCCAAAAAACATGGAACCTTTGAACTCGATCAAATCTGGGCGGAGCTTCTGGAGTTCTGGAGCTCAAACCCAAGTGGTGCAAGTATCATTGTGGTATATACTCATAGGGTATTTTGGGATCTAAGTATATACCATAATGATACTTGGACCCTTTGGGAAAAGAAGATGACTGGTTTCAAACTTTGCAGGTCAGAAGTCCGAGATCCAGTAGATTCGGTTTCGACCCTATGTAGCAAACGATTTTTCTGAGCACTTTAAAGTTTCAGGAGGGGCCCGAAATGCTAAGCATCTGGGTCTTCTGCCCCAGGCTTGATGTACTATAAGGGCCTTGAAATAGTGAATTGTGCTATTTTTTGGGGGGGGGCTTATTATGATTATCTGTTCTAATAGACTCGTAGACACCATGTCTGCCCCTTCTGGATGACGCATGTCGTGCCACACTGCCTTCGTGCACTCATCCCGCTCCTTCGAGTAGCCAGCTCGTGGAATCTGACCCTATATTGCAGGATCTACGATGGCTGGAGGCAGCGGGCACCGTCGGAAAACATGTGGAAGCATCCTTTGCTGTCGCTTAGCGGGGTAGCAGCAATCTCTTCACACAGGCATGGATTCATGGGTTGCTCCCTGTCAGTGGCAAGAGCTCCTTTGCCGTAAAGAGGTGCATTCTGGTCAGGAGATTACAACCCCGAAGCCATTGCTGGAGGAACCCCTACAGCAGCCAACCAAAACTGTACAGCTACAAGCCGATTCAGCCAGTTGCCGCAACGACAGAAACCTGAAATCTGAGACCAGAAACAGGTGGCGATGCCCCGATGGGCTCCAGGCACTGATGACGGAGAGGTTTAGGGTTTAGGGGTTTTGGTTGTGGGTAGTCTGGAGGTAGATTCGAGGCCTAGGCCTGAGAGGTTAAGGGTCCAAGGATTCTGCATCATAAAATGTTTGAGGTTTGGGGTTTCACGCTCCAGCAGTCTACTTCGGCCCTAAACCCTAAGCGTCTCGGGTCGAGTACTGGGATGATTGAGGGCATTTACGGTTTAGTGTTTGTAGGGTTTAGGGGATTTCTTGAAGTTTCTGGTGGGACTGACGACTTCGACATGTGGGATGGTACCTTCGCCCTCGCAGCATCTGGATGCTGAAACGAACGGGAGCTTAGTAGGCAAGGTTATAACCAGGACAACCTGATGAAAGTAATCTGCAAAATGTTCCACTTGCCTTGAGAGTCCTTTGCACCTCCAAGTAGCGCAAAGGGTTAGGGTAACCGTTGGAGTTGATGCCCCGTCAAGGCCAGGGTACAAAGGGTCGATATGGACTTCAGGGTATCAGCTTCATTCGATCGTAACCTCCGAGGACTGAGTCGATCCATGACGCTAGGATGTGTCACGGGATTCAGGACCAGGAAGCTGCAGGCATTGTGATTCTCGGCAAGCCCCCCAAACCAGAACCAATGTCGCCAGCCCTCTGAATCGGGAGCTCTGCGCCAAAGCCAGCCAAAAAGCCAATGGCATCCCTCAACCACACGAACTACTCCAAGCTGAGACAAAGGGCGCTCAAGCCCTGAAACAGCAGGTCGCACAAGAGTCTTTGTGTATTCGAAGCAAGAGCCTTGGCTCCGCGATCTCTCTGCCAAGTTACCTAGAGGCTCCATAGTAGTTCCTTTTTAGGGTCCATGTTCAGAGTCCTAGAAGGTAATCCCAAAAGGAACTACTATGGAGCCTATGGTTATACTGAGATCGTGAGTGTAATGAGTGTGTTCATAGTGCCAGTACTACTGTCATGAGCATCTGTTTGATGTATGCGCTACGAGGCATTATTATTGCGAGTACGGCCAGTTACTAGTGCTACTGGTACTACTAGCACTACTAGTAGTAGTAGTAGTAGTAGTACTACTACTACTGCTACTACTGCTACTGCTTTTGCTACTGCTTCTGCTACTACTACTATGACGACAGCGACGACAACCACTACTGCCACCGCCACTTCTACTTCGCCGCCTACTCCTCCTTGCCCTCCACTCCTATTCATCCTACTCCTACTCCAACTCCTCCTGCACCTACTCCTCCTACTCCTACTTACTCCTACTCCTTCTTCCACTCCGACGCCTACTTCTACTTTTTATTGTCCCTACTCCTCATCCTCCTGAGCCTGCTGCTGCTCTCACTCCTACTTCTGCTGTGGCAGCTGCTGCTGCTGACACTGCTATTGTGGTTGTTATTCTTATAACCGTTATAAATTTATAAACTAGCTTATATACGCTTACCAGTTTATTCAGGTCTTTATGAATCCTGGCTTGGAGTTCACGGCGTGGGAGTTTGTATTTGAGGTCTCATGTTTCGGGATCAGGTGTTTAAATTAAAGTTGTAGGTCTAGCGGTTTCGAGATTGGTTGAGGTTTGCAGGGTTTGAGGTCGAGAGTGCAGGGCGTAGGGTTGGGGTTGACGGCTTGGCGGCTTGGGTGAAATTGGTACCTGCATGTTGCTTTTATCAGACACTCACTTATGACGGCTGGCCCATGCCTCAACCCCCCCCCCCACCCCTCTCATCAATCTTCAATCACAACAGCCAACCCCCTACGCCGTAGAGGTGATCTTCGGCTAATTCAACTTCAGCTCTTCAATAGAAGTGTGTGTGTGTGTACCATTTTATTTGACCGCAGTCTCGCGAGAATGATGCAACCCTGTATCATGAGGCTCGACGTGTGCACACATACATGTGAGCTAGATGTGTAAAATCGCTATGTAACAGATGTATATAAACATATTTGTTTTCTGCAGGTAAACAGACAGAGAGATAGATTCACACGGTGATACAGGCATGAATGACCTTTTTAACACGAAGCTGTGCTTCTGTTCGTACACGCACGCAAATAGACATTGGTACATGTTCACCAGCGGGTGTATGTGCATGCTTAGGTACGTACACATGTATGTATGCATGTAGCTAGATGTGTACGTCTGCATCTCACATTTCTGTGCCTTATTACAGGCTGCACATCTGCCTGCACTGCATCGATCTGCAAAGCCCCGCCCGTCCGCCAGACCACTACCCTCAATACCTTAGCCATCCTAATCTCCCAGAGCCTTTGGCCTTCAAAGCTCCTGAGGTGTGGGGAAGCGCCAAAGCTGCGCCTGCCCGATCACATCCAGGCTTCAATGCAAGTGCGTAGGTGGGTTGGTTCGCAGACGTCGGTATGTCATCTATGGGCAGAGAAGAAGCAGGAACGCTCAGGATCTCGAGTTCTGGGTAAGGGCATTGGAGTCCAGACTTAAGACCTGCTGGTCGGATGGTTCGGATCTGCATGCCATTCACCTCTGATCTTTAAGCCTTGACCAGATAGATAGGTTGAAGCCCTGTAAGAACTTGGTGAATCGACAAGCGAGTACATGAAGTCTAAGCCGGTTGAATTTCCAATCAGTGACGGCTTTGGGAGGTGTGGCTCTTTGTCCTATGGCTACCTTCCGTCAAAATATACTGTGCTCGCCACTGTCAATTTCTTTCGTTTTTTCTCCATATTGGGAGTTTCCGAAAATACGGGGTACCTATATTGGGGTCCCCTCTTTTCGGAAACTCTTATAGGGCCGGCACAAGCTCAAACTAACGAGCGGAGGTCATCCACACGCTTCGGCCTCAGCCGTCCCGGTAGCAAGGACTTCACCTCGGAAGCTTGAGTTTGTCGATACTATAGGGGCCTTAATCGTTACCTATACTATTGTGGGGGTTCGTTATGATTATAATTATCTAGTATAATGGGCCCCCATATTACTGGGTGATCTTGTTGCCAAGCATGTTGTCTCTGCTTAAAAGCGATGGGTGCTGCGGGGTCCAAGATAGGCGCCAAACTAGTCCCAACGCTCATGTAAGCTCATAGCAGGCTTACGCTCCAGACACGTAAAATCTTGGGAGTGATGATTCCGCTCGAAGGATCCAGGGCCTGGGCTACAGAGCGACGGTTGGATGAACCAGGGGCTGACACCCGCATGATTCGATACCAAACTGACCACATGCCTACAGGCCAGAGGATCGAACTTACATATAATTGCATACATGCACGTACATATGTACGTACATACCTACATACATACGTAGGTAGGTAGGTACGTATGTACGGAGGTACACGCGTGCATACGTGCACACGCACATACATGTCGCGCATACGTGCATGTAGCTCATGTGTACTATACATGCATATACATATATATAATGTATAATATGTATAATTTGTATAATATGTAGAGGGAGAGGGAGAGAGAACATTCTCGAAGCTTGAAATGCAAGGCCTGTCAACGACGCAGGGCCGGGTAACGGCCTCGGATATGTTCCTCGTGCCATGGTCGAGCTCGCCGGAAAGATTGATGTTTCCGACACTGCTCCGGTACTTACTACATAAGACATCAAGTCGAAAATGCAGAGCAAGACCTGAGAGGTTTCGCTTCATACAAGAACAGGCCCTACTCCAAGAAGGACCCTCGGACATCAGATGAAGCCATGTTTGACTCTGACTATCACTGCCGCGACGTTAAGCCATGCATCATATCATATTATGGTCTTAAGCGGACCGGAGGTTTTACGGGAAAGGAAGCCAAGCATGCGGAGTAGTCGTGGCGTAGCAAGATAACGGTCTACTGTATATGGAATTCAACACTTGCAACATCTTCTGTGATTCGCAAATTTCCTTGCCACATACATGAACCAAGTGCGAACTCGGAGCAGGATTTGCGTGCTCTTGATGTCATGTCCTGTGATCTTCGGCTTCTGCAGTCGCTAAAGAAAGACGAAAACCATGCATTATGTTTTGCTGAACCCTGCGGCCGCCTGCGATCCCGTAGCAGATTCCCGAAGTTTGCGCTTTTTCTAGCGCCATGGCTGAGGTGGTCGGAAAGACGAGTGCAGCGCGTACTTAACACACCTGGCCAAAGCGGTGGAGACACTTGGCTCTCCATCCTGGAGTGTTCTCGGGGTCGCCTAGGAGAGTTTGTCAGCTCTGAAGCATTCCCATGGCCCATGGCTTTGGGGTTCTTGGGGCCTTTGCCCTACTGGCTTTTTCCGCCGTGTCAACATGATCATTAGATGCCCTGCCATACAGCGTGACTGTGGCATTGATGCTCGTCATGTCCTCTAACATGAGTATCATGCCCAAAGTCCTTGCTATCATCGGCATCGTCCTGGTTGCATATTCAATCGTCATGATCGCCATATTCCTCCTCCTCCTCCTCACCAGCTTCATCATCAGCTTCTTGCTCATCCTCATCGTCATCACCATCATCACAATCATTGTCATATTCATCAGCATCTTCAGCATCACGCTCGCCATCGATCATCGTTGCTGTCATGTTTATGTATGGTGGAGAGCGTCCGCCACCGCAAGTATGAACTTCAAGCGGGACGACAATGTCCCAAGTTGAGACTTAAGAGACCCCTTCTGCAACATGCCGACCGGGCCTTAAGAACACATAGCGCGAAATGGTATTGCATAACATACTATAGTATATAGGTGTACAAATTACTGCAGCAGAATACAATCCCAAAGGGTCCAAAGTACCTATATAGTAGAATGTAGGGTTTCTATATTAGGCATTACTATTATGATTTAGGAAAGTATCCCCATAACAGTACCCAAGACCCTTTGGGATGCAGAGCCGAAGATGGCATCATGAGGACGCAAACTGCGGCCGAGTACACGCTCTTCCTTCAGGCCGGCTTTGAATGAATCTCGGCGACAAAGATCGTTCATAAACTGCTGAGTCAGGAGTGGTGAGTGGCAAAAACCTTAAAACCCTAAACCCAAGGTGTGGGGTCATATGGGTGAAAAATCTTTGGTTCCACGACATTTTGCGCCAGCTGGTTGTGTGGAAGGCTGATGCGCTGAATCACGTGCGGCCGCAGTTTCTGCACGTGGTCATGCAGGCATTGCAGGCAAGATGCTGCGTGGGTGTGGGTCGCCCGAAGAACAGATTTCTCAATCACGAGACCCGATCCCATGGTACCTGGCAGCATGTGAGGTTTTATGATTTGAGGAAGCTCCAGACTTCAGCTCCGAGCAAAGTAACCTGGGTTCTTGTTAAGGGATGTAATCTAAGTGGCCATTATAAGGAGACCATATTATTTACTATAGTTCCCTATGATGGTAACCTAAACTCAATCCCTTAGCAAGAACCCAGTAACTTATGGTTGGTGTACATCACTGTGAAGCAGTTGGAAAGCCAAGTCGTCTCCTTTGTTCCTTTCAAATAGTTAATCATGAGATCCTGAGACCAGTCATGCAAGCTCTAAAGTCCAAAATGCATGGTTGATGCCAGCTCTGTGGCTGCTCACAGACTTAGCCACGCAGCCGCAGTCACCTTTTTGGCTGATAGTGGGTGCTGTCACACCGTTATCGTAGTGCTGATGCAGAAATTTGGAAGAGCAGCGGAAACCCGTGAGCCAAACGACCTGCACTCGGAAACTGGAACTTGATGCACTCGCTGATCCGGGCCAGTTGCGCACGTTGGACTTGCCCTTCTTGCATCTCGGACAGTCGCGCATGGTGTGGGAACCCAGGGTGGTGTCGTGACACGGGCCGTGCCTGCTTGTTGTCGGGGCCCCCATATTACCTGGTTCGTCAGGTCGGAATCATCTCAGAATGATTCTGCAACATCACCGAACTGTCGCCACAGAATCATGCTTGACGTGTCCTGTGGTTGTTACAACCGCCATGATTCGGCGCTTCAGGGCAGCTCAGGATTTTCCATAGGGCTCTGAATATTTGGTACTTGTCGCCTCTTCTTATTGTCCCTAATTAACAGAGCCATGCTGTACAAGTACTGGACACGGAACCCTATCAAGATTACTAAGGTTCCTATTGCATGTTTCAGGTGTCGTCGACGTCTCCCTGCAAGCGGGCCATCTTCGAGCAGGCCTTGAGAATCATGGCGCGGAAGCTCCTCCGGATAGTATTGAGACTCTTATGCCTTTTTTGCTATGATTCCTGTTGTTACTTCTACTTGCTACTATTCCTCCTCCTGCCGCAACCATTGCTACTACTACTCATCCTCCTCCTACTCCTACTCGTATTACTACTACGACGACTACTACTGCGACGACGACTGATACTACTACTGCTGACTACGACTACTACGACTACTTCGAATATTACTACTACTACTACTCCTGCTGCTGCTACTACTACTACTACAGTGCCGGTTAAGAAACAGTTAATTTTTCGTGAGGGGGGCTCGATTTCTTGTTTTTGAAGCGCACTTTTTTTTTGGTAAAAAAAAACGTTTCGGGATTTGAGGGTACCCTGGATTTCTTAACCCAAATTTCTTAATTTGAAATGGCAGCAAATAAAAAAAAAGTTCAAGAAATGAGAGCACAGGAGGATTCGAGCCCGTGGCAACTTCCATTCCAGCTGTTTATCCATTCGGGCATGGCATCCTTCAGACTCCTAAAGCGCCACCATATCCATCCCATTCTTTACCCAGCTTGTAATCAACCCTTACCAGAACCCCCCAAAATAAGAAATCGAGCCCCTCAATTTCTTATTTTGGTGTTTTTTCTTATATGGCAAAGCTAAAACCACCAACATAAGAAATTGAGGGGCTCGATTTCTTAAATTTAAGAAATTGAAGGGCTCGATTTCTTATTTTGGTGGGTTCGGGGCTTGCCTAATAATGGCTTAATAAGGCCTTAATAACAGCTTTGGCGGGCTCTAGAGGCTTTGTAAGGGCTTAAATTAAGCGTTGCCATATAGGAAAAACCCACCAAAATAAGAAATTGCGGGGCTCGATTTCTTAAATTTAAGAAATTGAGGGGCTCGATGTCTGGTGGGTTCTGGGCTGCCTAATAAGGGCTTCATAAGGCCTTAATAACAGCTTTGGAGGGCTTTAGAGGCTTTGTCAGGGCTTAGTAAGAAGGGCTTAAATTAAGCTTTGCCATACCACAAAAATACACTTTTTTACTTCGAACATCCCCACCCTACCAGGTAGTCTCATGGTAGTCTGTGGGGTTGGGCACTCCAGGTAGTCTCACGGTAGTCTGTGGGGTTGGGCACTCACGATAGTCTCACTCCAAGCAGTCTCACGGTAGTCTGTGAAGTTGGGCATTCCAGGGAGTCTCGCGGTAGTCTGTGGGGTTGGGCACTCCAGGGATTTTGGCACTCCAGGGAGTTTCACGGTAGTCTGTTGGGATTGTCTGTGGGGTTGGGCACTCCAGGGAGTCTCGCGGTAGTCTGTTGGGATTGGGCACTCCAGGAGGTAGTCTCAGCAGGGGAGGAGTAATAGCTGACTTTAAAATCTAGCAACCCCACACCGAGGGTGGGGAAAAATTGACGGGCTCGATTTCTTATTAAATTTTGGGGGGGGTTCTGGTAAGGGCTGATTACAAGCTGCGGAAAACATGGGATTGATATGATGGCATTTCAGGAGTCTGAAGGATGCCATGCCCGAGTGGATAAGCACATGAGCTGGAATGGAAAGTGCTGTGGGCTTGAATCCTTCTGTGCTCTCAGTTCTTGGTTTCCTTTGTAAGCGTTTGGCGCCGAGCTTTTGGAATGCGAAATCTACTCCCTTAGTTTCTTGGTTTCCTTTTTTGAAGGAACACCACCAGCGAAGACAAAATGAGAAAGAGCAAAATGAGAAATTGGCACGCCGAGTCCAGGGTACCCTGGCCATGGATTTCTTATTTTGAATGCGCGCATTTTATGTATATATTTTTGTGTCGCACGGCTGTCCGAGGGGCTCAATTTCTTGAACCAATGATTTCTTAAGCAGTGCTGTTGCACTACTACTACTACTACTACTACTACTACTACTACTACTACTACTACTACTACTACTACTACTACTCTACTACTCTACTACTCTACTACTCTACTACTCTACTACTACTACTACTACTACTACTACTACTACTACTACTACTACTGCTACTGCTACTACTACTACTACTACTACTACCACTTCTACGACGACTTCTACTTCTACTACCACTACTACCACTACTACTACTACTACTTTTACTACTACTACTACTACCACTGCTACTACTACTAGTACTGCTACTACTACTACTACTACTACTACTACTACTACTGGTAGTAGTAGTACTAGTACTAGTACTAGTACTAGTACTAGTACTACTACTACTACTACTACGCCGCCTGCTTGTGCTGCTAGTACTACTTCTATACAGCTACTCCTGCTGCTGCTGCTTCTGCTGCGCTTGCTTCGATGTCCACGGCTTGGTTTGAGTACGCACAGAGTCTGGCACCCGCGGTAGGTTGTTGGTCGGAAGCAGAACACGCTCGCATCAGGCTACTGCTGCCGTGTGCCCAGTGGCCTTGCTTCAACATGGACTGTCAGATGCTGTTTCGTTCTGATTACTTGGGCATGATGCTGTAGGCTACAAGTAATGCTCCCACGGAACATCAGAGAGGAAGGAAGAGCTGCTGACTCCCTGAGGTTCCTCGGACCCTTCGGTCAAGAGTAGGTAACTGAGTCCCACGAGAAGCATTGGTGCGAAAGCCTTTGCCCTTTGTTGATGAAAATGATGTTTGTCGGCACAGGTGCTCAGTTCATGGCGAGGAAGGAGAACCCTGGGACATGAGTGTTTGCCTCGTCGTGGCTTGTTTTGCTTTAGCTTCATGCCGAATCGCGTGCTCTACCTGGAGACTCAGTGCAGAAGCATATCAGCTAACGTATCGCATTCAAAAATGCCATTCCCTTGAAAGCTTTCGCTTGCACAAATGCGATTGAGCAAGACGTGCTTGACTTCGTCCTTGCGGCTCCTCGTGCAAGCAACCATCCTCAGCACTTTGCCGATGACTTGCGTTTGAAACTGAGCGGCGCCACGTAGAGACCGATGGCGCTGCAACCCCGAGATTGGTTCGCAATATATCAGACTACTACAGTTTTCCAGAGTATATAATTCAGTATACCATAGTATACTAGACTATACTCTAGCAAAATATATATATATATATATATACATTATACATACATAAATAAATATATATATATGTATATATATATATATATTATGAAGACTGGGGGTGTGCTTTGCAGGACACGCTGCTCGCGCAAGGGCAGCTGTGGTCCCGAGCACTCCAGGTCTACCCGGAGAACCCTATGGGGTTTAGTTGTTTTTGGCTTTAGGGTTAAGGTTTCAGGGTGTGCATCAACACGTTTCGTGTGTATACATAGTCGAACGCTTGCAAACAGGATGCTGTGGGTTCATAGCATTTACGCATCTAAGCTGTGCTATGGTGTCGCGTGCATTGGCTTCAATGTTTTCAGTTGCGTAGTACTTGTCAAGCTGTGTTGTGGAAGGTGCTGATGAGTACGAAACGGGGTCGTCAGCGAGTATTGAGCACAGCCAATGTGGCGACATGCATGCATCTATACATACATGCACATACTTACTTGTATGTATGTAAACAAACAAATGCATGTGCACACACATATATATATATATATGTACACATAAATATAAACATATTTATACACGTGTCTATACACATACATCCACATTGATGCATGTATATATATATATATATACATGTATGCATATCATGTCTATCCATGCATAAGTGATTAAGTAAGTGAGTGAGTGAGTGAGTGAGTAAGTGCGGACGTGAGTACGTCAGTAGCGAGTAAGTGAGTAGGTAAGTAAATAAGTAAGCAAACAGACAAGCAAGGAAATAAGTAAGCTAGTAAGCAAGCCAGCAAAAATGCAGCTTGCAGAGGCGGTCACCGCACGTGCCGCAAATGTCTAAGTCATTATAGTATAGTGGGCCCCCAAACCCTATTCTAGTTATTACGGCCCCTATATTATGGCTCGGATCATCGGTGTCAAGCTTTGCACTGGGACACTGCGATGCCCATGTGATCGCCACTCGTTTTGAGAGCATGGAGTGTAGTGTAAATCCTATGCGCGGAAATTTTAGCTCCCTTGACTGAACCCTCGTAGCCTCCGGAGTTGCCATCTTTCAGATGCTGTTGACCATTCTCGACCCCTTTGCTTGGAATCCGTCGGCACCGTTTGCAGGCCATGGATGACCCACTGCCCTCCAGCTGCGAGCATGTGAGGTGCGTTTGATGTTCTGAAGCCGTAAGCTCCAAGCGTGTATTTCGCTTGCATGCTGCTGCTGCACTGTCGGTCTCGTCGCACATTTGGCCTGAAACGATCCAGCATTTTGTGCTCCGGGCGGTCAGACTTGATGAATGCGTCCTGTCGGTTTGGCTGGCTTTGTAGCCCGGTGCAGGCGTGGCGCAGGGATGCATTGTTTGGTCTACGAGTCCATCTGGCATGTCATGCAGCGGCCTTGGGCTGACTCATTCGTTAGCTGGAATGAATCAAAGTACTCGTAATCGCAACAAAAACCATAGTAGTAAACAGCAATAACACTACTGGTGAGAATAGGGAGAGCAATAATCATCATCACGGTAATGGTACTTATCATCATCATAACTAACAGTGCTCCGAACAGACCAGCGTTTGACCTCCGAGTTTGTTCCAGCGCTGGGGTTTGTGCGTTCATGCAGTGAGCATGCGCAGCAGAGTAGAGACTCAAGCAACACAGTCGACGTTGAAATCGCCTGGCAGCGGTGCAGAGCCTTGGTCTGACAAACAGTTGCGAGGGTACTGCTTTTGTTGTTGGCACGCATGCTTGCTGAATCTGAGATCGTGGCAGCAATCCTATCCAAAAACCGAGGCAACTCACCTGCCAATTGGAGGGATGTGGCAGCTCAAGTCTTTCGCACAGTGCGTGCTATTTCCCGCCCTGGCGTCGATGCTACTGGCTCTTCAGGGCTGTGACCATCTTGCCCAAGTTCAGACAGTTGTTTCCAACGCCGTATCCGATGTCAAGCATGATGTGGAGTCTCTATTGCCCGGAAGCAACCAGACAAAGAAAGAGGTCCGGATGCAGAATGGCCTTCTACAGCCCAGCCATTCACAACCAATTGCCCGGATGAAAGACAGTGCCCAAGACCAAGAGGACACGATTCCCCTCGCCGCGACTTCTTGGTCCGGGGGTCCGCGGCTGTTGATGGCAGTGTCGCCAGTGGATGCCAACGGTGGTTTGCTGCCGGCACAGAGGCTGGTTGTGGATACAGGATCTTCCACACTCGCATTTTGTCAGAGTAGTCTCCTGCAGGAAGCAGCATATCAGGAAACTAATTACATTTCTCTTGCAATCTGTACAACCCTGGCGGATCGTTTACGGGATACTGGGGCCCTTTCGTTGCCGGGCAGCTCCACGCTGGCGGCGTGACCTTCCAGAATTCCTTCTACAGCATCATGGCACAGGAGGCTGGCATGCCTTGCCGAAATGGAATTGATGGAATCTTCGGCATCGCTTTTCGGCAGTTGGATGCTGCTGGACTGCATGCTCTGCTCGTTTTTTTTTTTGGGGGGGGGGGGGGGAGGGTTGGGGGTTTGCCCAAGGGGTTTACTTTTTTTTTGTGTTATATTTATTGATTCACCCCCCCCAAAAGCACCATATAGCCTGATCAGCTTTAACAATATTATACATNTCGGTAAGTGATTTTGTTAGGTGTTGGGCTTTCGTTTTGGGGGTGGGTGTGCGGTTGTGCTGGTTTTTGTTTTTTTTTTTTTTTTTGGGGGGGGGGGGGGAAGGTTACGGGTTTGTCCCAAAGGGTTCAAGTATCATTATGGTATATACTTAGACTTAGACCCCCCGAAATACCCTATAAGTGCCTATAAGTATATACCATAATGATACTTGGACCCTTTGGGTGTGTTTTCAATGTGGAAAGGCTTTCGGGGCCAGCTGCAAGGGTAGCGAGGAGATTAGCCTGTGAGATGCCTATGGCCTTTATTTTTTCAGGTTGCGCGGTTGCAAGAGCTCCGAATGAAATGGGTCCTCTTTTATTCTGCATGGCCGAGGTTGTCTAGGAAAGCTAGCGGGACTTCAATCAAAGTGTTTGCATCAGGGCGAGTTTGCTGCCAAGCGGGTCTCAACATGAAAAGGCACGAAGGGCACATGGGAACCCGTCGGGATCCACACATCATCAGTGACGCAGCTTTTTGAAGCTACAGAAATGTACGGAGATTGGCAGTTGTAGAGGCATCCAGCTTGTTCTGGTTAGAAGCAATGAAGATGTTGGTCTCTTGCTCTCGCTCTCTCTCTCTATCTCTCTATCTCACTCACTCACTCACTCACTCACTCTCTCTATCTCTCTATCTCTCCTGCTCCAGAAATGACTGGCCTCAGAGCTGTGAGCAGCTGTAACTTGTGGACCCCGTTCCTGACCCTCAGGATGTGCTTGGAGCAGGCTTTGGTGGGCTTTGTTTAGATGTAGATTTGCGAGGTTTGGGGATGGTATGCCCCAACCCTTAACCTCTGCAAGACCTACATAGCAACTGATGGGGTTTACAGGGTCTTGGTCCTGGTGAACCGTCATGAGGTTGCTTATCCGGCAGACGAGAGACCCGACTTCTCGACCAATGAGGGCGCACAATGCCCGAGGGCGGTGCAAGCATTGCCGCCGCCTATGATCCAGAAGCTTCGAAACAACGGCGGGGGGCCTTAGGGTATAAGGGTATAAGGATGACAATGAAGTGATACAGGATCAAGGTGTAGGGGCGCTCGACCTTGATGTCTGCAGATTCCCCCAGCAGTCGGTTGATTGAATGAATTGAACCCAGCTTCGGTCAGGTGGCGTGGAGAAGCTGGGCATCTACTGGTCTGGTCAGATGGGTGAGAACCAGGGCATGCTGTACCTCGACGATGCGGCGGTGACGAATGAGCTCCTTGCCCCGTAACGGTCTTTGGCAAGTTGTGAAACCGGTGTTGGTTGAGGGTTGAAGGGCCTTCGAAGTCTGATCTGCGAAGGCACTACGACAAGTCCTCAGTGGTGGGTCCGGCTGTTCTGGGAGAGGTCGGCTGGTATGATATCGCAGTTCAGAAGATCACTGTGGGTGACCAGGAGTTTACGGGCTTCGGATGCGCTCCGAGCTCTGGGCAGCAGTGCATCATGGTGACCCGAATGCATCTAGCTACATAGCAGCAGCAGCAGCAGAGCTGACAGGGATCTATAATGTAACTGGTTCCTTTCATAGCGTCCATAAGGAATCTAATTGCAAGGATTCGATTTTAAGAGGTTTTCCAGAGTCGCTTGCTTCAGGACACCGGAACCCCCTCCTTGGTACTGCCACCGCAAGTCTTCGACTCTGCCGCACAGCTCATCGACTTCGGAGAGTCTGCGACCTTGACATTTTGGTTGCCGGGCATCTCTGGGGAAGCTGTGGCTGTGAGCTTCGACCTGCAAGCACTCAGCAACATGGGGGCCTTGTCAAAAGGTGGCCAGGGCACGAACCTCATCCTTGGGCTTCCCTTGTGGGCCTTCTACTACACCGTCTTCGACATCGGCGGCCAGTCCGTCTCCTTCATCCGGCAGACGCAGGTGCCAGCACCTCAAGAGACGCCCTCGGAGTCTCAGCCGATCCAGCCGACCGAGCCGCTGGAGCCGACAGAGCCCTCACAGGTGGAACCCGGGTTACCTATACTATTTTGGGGTCCTTATTATAATTATAGTATAATATCGGTTCCTTATTCTAATTATAGCATAATATAGGCTCCTGATTATAATAATAGTATTATAATACAGGCTCCTTATGATAATCATAGTACAATATACGTTCTTTCTTATTCTTCTTCTTATTATTATGATAGCATAGCCCTCGCAGGTGGAGCCCGGGCCCTTCCAGCCCTTCCAGCCTGGGCCTTGGATGCCCATCCCACGCCACGAGCCCGGGAGTTTGCCCGTGCCGGAGTCTCCTCTGGAACCCTTTGATGGTCCCTTTGATGGTCCCTTCCAGATCATCTTTGAAGAGACCGCGAACTCTTCCGCACCTGGCGAGGGAAGAAGGCTGGAAGAGCTTCCAGTGCATGTATGAGAGCACACCGCATCATTTAATGCCTTTGCGATTCGTTGCCATTTGCATGGTCGCCCCTGTACAGCTCGTGGGGCATACTCTTTTGCATGCGTGACTTTGCCCAGACTGCGTCGGCAAGCTGTACAGATAGAAAGACGCTCATGACTGTTCCATCCCAGGAGTTTTGCACAACGTGCCTCATGAGACTTCTGGCTTTTGGTAGCGCCGCGCCTGCGAAGCAGCTTCCAGATTACTCACTGCGATGGCTTGTGCCGTCCATGTAAAGCTGCGACAGTTTCCCGAGTTTCTACACTCACGCATCTGCGACCCAACAGTGGTAAGCATTCGAGGTGACTCTTCATGCGTGGACAGCATCATGCAAAATCGCTCTCGAATGCTCAAGACCGGTCCTCGGCTGCGCTCTTGCTGGGCACTGAAGCCCCTAATTCCTCTTAGCCCAGAAGTCCACATTATATAAGGTCTTACTGGAGGACAACATGGTCTTATGCTCCAGCATGTCAACCATGTCAACTAGAAGAGGTGCTACCGGTTGTCGGTACGGCCAACATCTTGCGAGAGTCTACGACAATACTTCGCTATACTATCGCATGGTGCCCACAGAATGAATGTGATTATGCTTGCGATCTTGCACAGCCAAGCGGTCGACGTTCTTTTTTGGTCTGCAGACGTCTGCAGTTTTGCAAGGCCGTGGAGGTTTAGAGCATTCTGTCGCTGCCAACGACTCAATCGCTCGGCTCAACCATCTATCTCCAATCTCAGGAAACCTGAAGACCCCACAACCCTCGAACCCCTCCACCCCGAAACCCGAAGAGTTACACCCCCTTAAAACCTGAACCTCCTCAGCTGTTAAAATCTTGAGCAAAACCAGCAGGAACCCTCATCGGAAGCCGGAGTCCTAAACCGAAAAAGCCTTTACACACCCTAGCCTAGAAACTCTTGTTGCTGCTGAATTCACTGCCTTTGCTGTCTGTTGAGTCAGAGTTGACGGCCGGAGCCCTACAATCTTTTTACCGACGACCGCGCCCCGAACGGGTAAACCCCTACGAGCTGAACCCAAAGCCCTATAAAGCCGTTAAGCAAGAGAGCCGCAAAGCGCCAAACCCTTCAAAGCCAGAACCTTCGGGATTGCCTAGAGCCTCCAAAACCCCTTGGTTAAGGAATATACCGTAATTCAGATATTAGGGATCCTATTACGATTTAAGAAATATTCCTTAATTAAGGGGTTTGGGAGTCTCCTAGACCTTAAAGGGACCCTTATGGATCCCTTTAAAAGCACATTGGAGTCTCTGGGTGCGGGGTCCCTATACTATTAGAACCCTACTATAGACCCCTTTTTTGGAACTCCTTAAAGGAACCCTTATAGATCCCTTATAGGAGCCCTTATAGATCCCTTTAAAGGAACTCTTAAGGAAATCTAGCAAGGTTTGGCTTCCCTGAAGTCCTTTCTCCCCGAGCGTCGGACACGACCTTGCCTTCCTTCCTGAGGCGTGGCTTGGGGGTTTTAGGGCTTAGTAGCACTTAGGGTTTAGGGTTGAGGTGGTAGGGTTTAGGACGTGGGGTTTAGAGTGTACAAGGGTTGTGGGTTGGGGGTTCGGGTTTGGGATTCAGTGTGTTCAGGGTTTCGGCTTTGGGTCTAGAGGGGTTTGGGTTTCGGTGTTGGGCTTCAGGATTTAGTGTTTTGTTGGGTTAAGGTTTAGGGTTTCAGGGTCAGGGGAGCCCGACATGCATTTCGGGCACTTCCGAAAATCCGGGGTCCCTACTTCAGAATAAGGATGCTGTCGCTAAGTATTCGACAGGGTCCGGCTGCATGTGTAAATTCCAAGTATGGATTATTTTTTCTCACACTACTTCGGCATCACTTTAGTAGAGTATACCCAGCCCCGATAGTGCGGCCCAATGCCCAGCACAGCCGAAGCCTCAATTTCGCGTGGTCTTTGGATCCAAAATCCCAGAAGGCGGTTGTTCAGAATGACATGCCTGGAGCCTCCAAAACCCCTTAAATAAGGAATATACCTTAAATCATATTGGGGATCCTATTATGATTTAAGATATACATATATATATATATATATTCCATAATTAAGGGGTTTGGGAGTCTCTGGGAGGCTGTAAAACCGTATACTGCGCACGGCAAGAAGCTCAGAGAAGCCACCGGCCATTCAACAACAAGGATGATAGGACGATGTCCTGCTAGGCTTTCTGGGATCCGTAATGTAGATACCTTCTGAGTTAGTGACGATTTTTTTTTTTTTTTGGGTTGGGGGGGGGGGGGGGTTNGGGGGGGGGGGGGCGTTTTCGAGTACAGGTATAGGCAGAAGCTGAGACCGTCCATTCACGGTTTGAGGGCGACAAGGCCTGCAGGGTCTGAGAGTGGACTTAGGGCTTGCAGCAGATTGTTGTAGACTCGAGCGGTCAGATTCCACCGGGGCTTGGCATGCTGGGGTGTTGCAGGAGGGTCACACGCAGTACGCAACTGCAGGTTCAGGATACGGTTCCTGGTCGAGTACACCCCTTACTGTAACAGCTTAAAAGGATAAGTGCAAAACAAATCATGTTTCCGAATCATCATCGGTCAATATCATCGCACGACGACCCCGAACCCTTATTCCCACACCTAGCCGGGCTGAGCTTTTGCCAAGGATCCCAGAAGCGGATGGCAGTGACCTCCCCGATGGAGACCGGTCCACGCTCAGAACCCAGTGTTAGGGCCGGGCTCCAGCTGCAGATCCGCACGATTGATAAGCAGGTGGAGTACATTCTGACACTGCCGCGGTTCAGTAGTGCATTTGTGGCATTTTACGGTTACTTGTTTGAACCTTCTCTTTTCTGCAGCTTCATACTGCACCTGTTTTGGGGCTGAAGGCACTGTCCTTATGCTCTGCTGAGTAATTTGACAGCGTTCTGCATCAGCGATCGTACAATAATGTTCGGGTCAACTTCATCCCAGGACCCTGAAGGATTTTAACCCAGCGCGGCATTTTCGTCCAGCAAGTCTTTGACTGTGAGACCTCGCCACCGCAAGCACCCAAGGTTCTACTTGGATCGCGTGGGAGGCCACCAGGGGGGAAGATGTCTAAAGCAGATGGGGTTTTGACAGACCCGGTAAAGACTTCAGGTAGTTGAGATCGGTGTGCTTCTCGCACTATGCAAATTTTTGTCGTTGCTTTGCACCAGTGAGGGATCATGCTTCTCACATGTCCAGACGTGGTCTGAAGCGTTCAAATTGTTCCACAGTGCAAGTCTGTCTTGGGCACATTGCACCCTTGCTCCCGGCTCCGCTTCACATATACAGGGGCCACGGTGACCACGGTGTGTTTGTGTCCCCTCTCTGGATAAACCCGAGGCGCACATGCGTAGGTCGTATCACACGCGATCCAGATTCAACACTCGAGTTGATCAGGCAGTTTCCGTGCACACGCTTTGTACAGTCACTCTTAGCTGCGATTCCCCAAGCATGTTGCTATATAGTATGTAACATAAGATATTGCGTCAGCCATGAGCCCACAACTCTAAGTTCCAGGCGAGGAGGATGCTGCTTGGCTCGAGGAGCTACTTGCCAAGGAGCGCGGCTGGCGATGACAGACCTTGTGCTCTTCATTAAGGCGCTCACCGAAGTCATGAGCTTCGAATGTTGTTATTCTTGCCACCTTAGATCCTAAACCCTAAATCCTAAACTTTAATAGATCCTAAACCCATCTAAACCCTAAATCCTTGTTAACCCTATAAACCCTATGAGGCTGAGCATGACTTCCGACATGTGCCAGGCAAGATCCTTGAAGTCTGAAGTCTAAACACCTCGAAGCCCTGAACTCCGCCACCCTAAGCCCAGTAAGATAGAAGCCGGAATAAATTCCTATACCATCCCATATAGGGTTCCTATTATGATTAATTCTAGTAAAGTCCACCCTTTAAACCGATTGTAATTCTTCAGGCCCCCATACGTTATCCTGCACCCCAAGCCCGAAACCCCCCTCCGAAATCAAGTTAAGGTAACCTTGCTTGTAACCTTCTAGAAACCTTCTAGAAACCTTCTGGCCCACCTAGTAACCATTCAGGCAGCGAAATGTAAATCCCCCCCCCCCCCCAAAAAAACCCGAAACCCCAAACCAGCGATTATAGCAACCCTTCTAGGAAACCCAAACCCTAAACCCCTGAACCCCTAAACCCTGGTAACTAGTCAACCCAGCCCAGAGGAGTCGGACATCTCGGGTGCGAGGACGCGTCTGCGTTCGGAACTGACGAGTCCGGTCTCATGTTTGCTGGTGTACTGGGCTTTGTCGTCCGTTGCTTTGGGGGGTTGTCGGTGTCGGTACATGACTCCACAGTTTGGCTGTGGCAGTGCGACGAGTCTTATGATGTCCCACATGATTTGAGCGGATACGGGCTTCCTTTGGGTTTCCTAAGTCTCGCAGTAGGTTTAACAGCGACTGGGGCTTTAAGAGTCATGCATGCAGGGCGTCCGGGCTGCAAGCCGCACAGCCACAATCAACTTTCATGCCGAGCATGATGAACCGCTGCGATCCTGAGCAGGAGCTTGGGGTATATTGGCTGGAGTGACCAAGCAAGTGGCGGCTAGTTGAAAAAGTAGTTCGATGCGGGCTGAGTTTTCAGAGATTGCCACAGTCTCAACCTGTGTGGTGATTTGCTCGCATGAGCCTTGTTAACAGCGTGAGCACGGCGGAGTCTCATCCTGCAGTTTTCTTTCCCAATACCGTCCTGCGCAAGCGCCGATCGCGATGCTGCGACCTAGCGGAAGAAACAACCCTTGGTCTAGGTACATCCAGATCTAACGATCACCTCCCAACCCGAGATCCCACACGAACCACTGCCAAATCCCTGAACCCTAAAACAGCTCTATGCAAGCCTGAATTCCTCCTGCACGGGCTCCAGCTGAAACTTGGTAGCGGGGGGACGGGGGAGGGGGGTACCGTGAGGAGGCCCGACAATTTCAAGGTAATGGGAAATCTTCCTTCTATCCTGAGCCTAAACCCTAAATCCATAAGCCCCAAGCCGCTAAACTAAAGAGTTAAGGCTTGTCTGGCTTCATGATACATACTGCTGTTGGAGGATCCATTTGTGGTTCTCAAAGGTAGAGGTTCCAGGGCTCCCACCGAATCCTGGTGATACGAGTCTTGAATAACTGAACAATTGCAGCAGCAACATAATTGTCACGTTCTGCTGGCCAAACCGGCTGTCTTGAGCTTGTAAGTTCAGAGCATTCGAGCGGGTTTAGTATTCCCGAATTCCGGACCAAGCACTGGGACGTCCGATTGGGTGTGCATCGACGGTTTCGGATGTGCAGTATCTCTCTCTCTCTCTCTCTCTTTCTCTCTTTCTCTCTCTATACACATATGATCCCGGTTCGGCCGCTACAGCCGCCCCCGGACATGTGGCCACAGGATCATGAGCTTGCACAGCTAGCATATCNGTCGTCGGGTATCTTCTGCCCACGTGCCTGCTGACGATTATGGCTTTATTGACCGTGGGGCCACGATCTTTGTGACAGTTGTCTTTTTGGTGCACTTGCAATAGGGTTGCAATGGGTCAGCTGTCACAGGGATCGGGCCTGTCAGGGAACACGGTCCGCGTGACTGCTGCCTTGTTTGTCGGAGCCCTCTTTCGGAAGTGTCTACAGTCACATGGGACGCGATCCTCGTGACAGTTGATGGCTTCGAAGGAGAGAGTCGTGCCTGAAAAATGTGCACTGTCACACGGATCGGGCGTCTTGGGACGCGATCCTCGTGAAGTTGTCGCTTTAGGAGCCCTCATGTGGAAAAAGTGTGCACAGTCACACAGTTTCGGCTTGGGGAGGGTGGTGGGGTCGGCGAACCGAGAACCGGGATCATATATGTATACGTACAGTGACGGCGTTGGATAAGAAACTCCTGTATCCGAGGCAGGGTACCCTGGATTTCTTGTTTAGATAGCGCTCTGTTCAGGGTCATAAGAGATACCCGCCAGGTTTAGGGTACCCTGGATTTCTTATTGGAGACATATCGTGCGCCTCTGACGCCGTCCAGGGCTCAACATGGACGAAGAGCCCGGGCGGCCGGTAATAAACCGCCTATTAGAGGATGGCGATGTTCAGATCATTGATCCTCCACCGCCTCCGCCTCCCCTTTCGGCCAATGTAGTGCGCCACCTTGTGCAGCAAACACTGCACAACTTCGGGCGAATTCCGAAACCTTCGCCGATTTGCTGCACAACCCTCCTGGGCTTATAAAAACCAGGAAGTAAGAAATCCAGCCCCTGGATTTCTTATTTCCCTTGTTTTAGGTCGAAATCCATATCAAATCTTCAACCCTCCACCCATTGCTTTCGGGCGAATTCCGAAACTCTCGCCGATTTGCGATAAGAATCCGAAGCCCGTCAAAGCGACCGGATGTGAAATATTCATTTTTTCTGCTTGCCTTCGGGCGAATTCCGAAACTCTCGCCGATTTTCTGCAGGAATCCTGAACCCGTCAAAGCGACCGGATATCAAATCTTCACCTTTGTTGCTTGCCGTCGGGCGAATTCCGAAACTCTCGCAGATTTGCTGCAGAATCCTAGACCCGTCCATTCAGGTTTCCGCTAAGTCTTAAAGCTCTAAGTGCTGTACTCATTCCTGTCCCCTTTAACCTGAAGCTTTAAATCCTGAAGCCTTAAGTTCAAATTTCAAGGTACTGTAACGTGCTTAGGGTCCTGCGCTTCTGGTCTTGGGGGCAGCATTTAAGAAATTGGATAAGAAATTGGGTTTCGGGGGTAGGGGACCCTGAATTTCTTATTTCCTTTTGCTTGGTTGTGGCAGATTCTAGCACATGTTCGCCCAAATCCAGGGGCTGGATTTCTTATTCAGTGCTGGCGCTGTATATGGTTGGTCAAGGGTTCCCTACAAAGGTACTCGAGGGCCAAAGTATTTCTATATGGGTCCATGGACTCGTGCACCCTTTCGGGGTTCCAGTTTGCCCCCCTTCGAGCCCATGCACGAGGGTGTTGCGGAGATGCTTCATTGCATGAAGCCACGAGCTTGGGCCTTCAGTGGCTTTGTGCCTCCGGTACGAGAGCAAACATCTGGTACTAGGCGAAGATCCAGTATTGCAGAGGTGGTCCTAGTGGCCGGCAACATTACACAGCTTTTCGAGTTGCCATGGCACGATAATATAGGGGCCTGAATAATTACAATTTTGGGGGTTCCTTACTATAATTTCAGTAAAGGCACCCCCACCCAGAAAGCCCAATACCCCTTAATAAAGGAATATAGCTTAAATCATAATATGAACCCCCTTGTTACTTAAGGAATATTCCTTAATTAAGGGATATTGGGCTCTCTGGGCAAAACCCTATTCTAACCATTAAGGCCCCTACTTTATGCCGTTTTTAAACACTTGGAGCCGAAAGCCTTGAGAGTAGGAGGGCAAGGTTGCGCACCAGAAGTCTGAAACTTCTACTTTAGGGGGCCTTATAATAATTACCTAGGGGTTTCCTTTAATTGGGCTTATAAGGGATTTATACTAGGGTTCTATGGTGTAGGGGCCTTCATAATTATCCTTAATAGTTACCTATACTTTTTTGGGGGTTCTTTACTACAGTTATAGTAGAATGGCTCCCAAAAGCAAATTCTAACTGTTAAGGCTCCGATAGTAAGCTCTGAAGCCCTAAAATGTCAAACCCCTGAACCCTAGAAGTCTAGAGCATCAAAGCCTTAAAGCTGCAATCCAAGATTTGCTGAGTGCTTTACACATGCAGGCCTCCGAGACGATGGGGGTCTCGCCCTCTCGCTTTGATTTGGGCTTAGGGGTTTAGGTTTATAAGGTTCGGGGAGTAGGCTAACAGATATGATGTCTTCCCTGAGCGTTTTTGGCTGTAGATGATGACGTTGTTTTTCCATGGGGCTTCCGTGCCTCGCGGTTTTATGCTTCGAGATGCCGCGACTCTTTAGGCGTTTGGGGAAGAAGGCCTTTGGTTCAACAGGAGAGCACAAGGCAAGGCTCGGGCTCATCCTGTAGAGCCGCTTCCGGAATCTGTGGAGTTCTTGGAGCCTAGCCTTACACATGAGGAAATTCTTGCTGCACGAAAAAACTTCTCTGTCAACACAAATCTTCAAAACGGAAAACGCCGTAAAGGGTTGACCGTGCCACACGGGCTTTCCCTGCCCATTTATGCAATTCAGAAGTCCCGATGCCAGAAGAAAGCCAAAGGGAAGAAGAAGGATCCAAATGCTCCCTGCCTGCTGCCAGAGGCACGAGTGATTCCACCCCATGCAATGCGCAGTGCTGACTACAGGGTAAATGTTCTGAAGGAAGGCAGATGTAGGCGAGTGCGTTGGCATGCTTGCAGTCAATGCAGGCAGGAGTAGTGGTTCCGCTGTCACTGGTTCTAGAAGCTACACTGTTTTTCCCATGGGGCCCTTTATCATTTGAATGGACTTTGGGGTGGATCTGAGTCATTGCAATTTGTCACTTGTTCGGCGGAGGGTGGGGTTGGTGGGGGGCCACATGGTCGAAGCCTGTCAACTCTGTATAGCAGGATTCAAGCCCGACCCTAGCTGCGCACGCACGCTTGAAGCTGCCGAATCCAAGAAGATAGACAGTTGACCAACCTTCAGATTCCTCTTCGCTGGAAGGATACCTTCATCAGAGCCAAGAAGCTGCAGGATCTGAAGGCACAGCATGGCAGCTGCGCTTGGGAAGGGAACTCGAATGTTCTACTTCGAGAGTTCAAGTCTCGAAATGCTTTGTCCTATGTGAAGTTTCAGCCAGTCTAGTCTCAGGCTTTCAGGACCTTATGCTCCCGATTCACTAGCCGACGGACCCAGGAGGTCAACCTCACAAAATGTCCTTGTACACATCATACCATTTGATTTTGCCTGGTTATCCTCGGCAGAACATGAAGCGATATACCACATCCACATTCGACTGAGTTTTGAGTTGGACAGGTTCAGATGAAGCAGCCCAAAGGCGAACTCACCCAGGAGGAGTGGTCTGCTACTCAGGACTAAGAGGCCGTTCCTCTGAAGCTGAAGCGAGGTTTATGCTACCGCTACCAAACCTACCACTACCACCAGCACTACCACTACTACGACGGCGACCACGACCGCGACGGCGACTGCTACTACTGCTGCTGCTACAATGACGACGATTGCTTCTACTTCCGTTTGATCTGTACTGCTACTACTACCACTACTACTACTCTTCCGTTTGATCTGTACTGCTACTACTACCACTACTACTACTACTACTACGACGACCGCAACCACTACAGCTATCGCTGCCACTGCCACTACCACTACCACTACCGCCCTATTCTAGTTATTAAGGCCCCTATATTAGAGGAGCCTTTGGGGTCTTGAGGGCTCCAGTGAAGTTGGGTCCTGAAGCGAGCTGAAGCCCTGCCACGAGGTGCATTCCACCTGCGCTACACTCGACAACAGAGCTGTGGCCTTATCCATGGGTGTAGGATGTTAGGCGCTAGGGGGGGGTGTCTTCTGCTTTTCTTGAGTCTGCTGTGATTGGATATGGTCGGAGCTGCAGAGAGTTGCAAGAAACGTTCTCTTTCATTTCCGTTCTATGAGTTTTTGTCGGGGGACACATGCAAGGAATCCACCATGGCGTCGTTCGCTGTAAGAGTCGACTTCCAAGAATATTTCGGACCCCGAGCAGATGGGAAGTCAGCGAACTTTAGAGAGCTGGTGTGCCCTGCTTAGCCGTCCTACAACAAGGGTCTTGGTATTTAGGGGTATCAGCTTGAGTCCCGATGGAGAGGGCCTGTTCCGATGCTTGTTTGAGGTTCAAAGAGACGATCAAGTTCTGGCAGAACTGTGCCATCGTCCAGCACACAGAGCGGTCCATGAAGGTCCGGGCTGGTGATGGCTCAAACCTTGGAGAGCTCGGGCAGCTTTTTTGAAGATCCCCAGCATCCCTACACCTTTGATAACCCTTGAATCTAAAAGCTGGACCCTTAAGCTTGCCTTTTCTTTAATCCCGCAAACCCCAAACCCTAAAAGCCCTCCCAAAAGCCTGCAGGCCCTAAGCGACGATCTAAAGACTTGGGCGTTCGAGCCAGTTCCTTGAACTGCCAACGAATCCGTTAACATGGGGTGGGGGGCCCTTAATAGAAAAGAACAGGGTGTTGAGTTAGGTTATAATGCAGATATCGATTAGGAATGCTCAGGCAAAGTATTGCCAGGTTCGGGCTTTCACTTTTTGTTGTCGCCTCAAGGTTTCGGGTTTCGGCTCAGCGCAGAGGAGGGCACCTTACCGCTCCCCTTCGTCCCGAGAAGCGCTCCCAGCTGGAATGAAGAGCCTCACACAGGTTTGGGGTTTAGGGCTTTACTCTTTAGGGCTTAGGGCTTAGGGTATGGGCTTAGGGCTTTAGGGCTCAGGGTGGGGTTTAGGGCTTATAGGGTTTAGGGTTTGGGGCTTATAGCGCCTCCCAAGATGCCAGGTTCCCAGCCGCATGAAGATCGTCGAAGATGAGCGTGACTTGTCGGCACCCTTTGCCCCCCCGACACACTCGCACACCCGGGGACCTAAGTTAGAGTTTGTGGATGTGATTCGCAGACCGCCACTGTGGTTGCAGTAAATTATAGATGTCTTCTGTACATGTGTATATACACATTCTTTGAGGATGCATATGTCGTCCTTCGTCTCGCTCTTCGTTGACAGGCTTTCGCCCGCATCACCCCGCAATCCAATTCTAATTATTAAGGCCCCTACATTATGGTTGATGCTCTTCAACGAAGAGTTTAGGCTTCTTCCGGCGGTTTGGGGTTCAGGTGTTGACTGTATCGAGCAAAGAGTTTACATTACCGCTTCGAGATCGGGTTTGAAGATGTCGTTCCTTCAGCGCCGCCAAACGTCTTCGATCTCCGCAAGCTTTTCTGAAGTATTGAGCACTGTACACGGCATCGTAGAACCCCAAGAAGTACTGTGCAAAGAAGTCTGAACTCTAAAAGCCTAGACTCCTAATTAGACCGTTAGGGTCGGGGAGAGATGAGGAGTCTCAGGATCATTGCTTTGCAGGTTCATCCCGAATTGAACTGTCCCCGGGTTCCTCTATCCTGTCACGCCTGCTACCTGCGAGGCAAGTGTGAAAAGACCTCGAAGACACGAAAAGAGGTGACTGAGCTCTTCAAGTTCTTGAAGACGATGAACAAGCAGGCTCGCGAAGCCAACCCTTAGGCTTTTCAGACTTCCCAGAAAGGGCTCTGTGATTCATATAGGGGTGGTTTACACTTCGAGGTTCAGCGAGTCCGCCAGGGGCAAGCGAGTGAACAATCGAAAGCAAGCCGTCAGGCTCGGAGCATAACAGGGCCATGGCATTCCAAGGTACGATTCGTCGAGGTTCCTAGTACGAAACCTTACTTCAACCATTCCCGATGTATTGCAAAGGAAGCAAGCCTGGACTCGGTGGCTGGCGTCTTTCTCATTTCGACCGGAGGGTCGAACAGAAACAGATCCCAACCCCAAACCTCGTAAAACCTAAACCCTGAACTAAACCTCGTAAACCCTACGTAAACCCTCCAAGCCCTAGCGCTTTGAAGCCGTCACGACGGTCTGGGCAGATCCTGCCTTCAACTATGACCCCTGCCTGCTTCTGAAACTTCTACACAGGCAACCAAGAGAACTGGCCAGTTTCTGAAGCAGCTGGAGAAGAAGGAGGCCCAGCAATCTAGCGGATAGATGGATTTAAATGTACCTACTGTGACTTAGGTATGTTGTGAAAACATATCTGAAGCTGAATACTGTTTGCAGGTACATGCGTGTACATGTCTCACCATGTGTACCGTTGCTGCTGTTGATCACTGCAAGTACAACGGCATAAAGCCATCAAATCAACACCCAGGCTCCCACCGCCACCGCCCTGTCCGCCGCCGCCGACTGCCACCACCCCAGCACCACTACCACCGAGCACCACCACAAGCGACGACGACATTCGCAGATAAATCAATGCCGACAGTGCACATGAGTGCAAAAAGGGTGATGGAATCACGGTAGCCACGTGTCCGGGCTTCGGAAGAACTGCGATATACTGCGATGGTTGCACGGGGAGTGATCGGAATGCGGGGACACCCTTTGCTTTGCGACAGACAAGCTCGACGAAGATTTGAGTTAAAGCGACACAACGTGAACAAGGCTGTTAGCAACAAAGATTGAAGGCAGCTGGGGTGTCCTTCAGCCAGATACCGGGGCGACGAACCACCACGGCAGAGTATTTGAAAGGCTCTGCGTTCTCAACCTTGCAATGAGAACCTGCCACTTTTCCTGCTGCACCATCTGTGTCAGGGCAAAGAGACGAAGCGGGAGACGCTGCTCAAGCAGATCAAGGACGTTGATGAGCTCATGAACGAGGAGACGTCTTCTGTGACCTGTTTCTGCTAGGATTCGCCGCCGTTTCTAGCATGCAGAAAATCCTACAGTGAGTCTAAGCACAGTGTGTGCTCCTCAGGCCGGTGGCAGCAGAAAAGCGATGGCCATGTTTTGCCAGAGTGCCGGTCATGGCAGATCAGGTTGCCCGTCAAGTGCCTCCGGTATAAACTGGCCGGATCTGAGCAGGAGCTACGGAACGCGCGGAAGTTCGTCGAGCGACAACAGCTCTTCGAGAAGAAGTACATGGTCGGCTCCAAGCTGGGCGAGCAGGCCCTCGGGCTTAGGGTTTTGGGTTTAGGAGTGCCCTCGATATTCGATATATGGGCTCCGTAGGAGCATTCTATTTGGGACATCACTTCATACGTCACAACAACCGTAGCATGGCTTTCAATTTGTGGCTCAAGCTGAACACGCTCCGGCAATCCGTCAACTTCCCGAAGCAGTGGAAGCTACTCGCATGCGTCTATGATGTGATCATCAAGAACAAAGTTCAACACCGGCTTGAAGCCGTATATCTGGTCACTAGCTGTGTCACAAAGTCAGTTGCTTTCGGCTGCGAGGCGCATGGAAGATTCGGCAATTGACAACACTTAAGTAAGCAGCCCAGACTTATCAGCGCAGGGGACATGGGAAAAGCTCACTCAGAACAAGGAGAACCCAGGCCAACACACAGTTTGTATTTTGGTACGTTTGCTATGGCAAACACGGTAGCACCACGCAACCATTACACAAAACTAAAACATCAGCTTCTAAACCAAAGTGCCCAAGTCCAAATCCCCGAACCCTGCAAGATGCCTCCCCCAAAGACTCGAAAAACATAAAGCCCTGACCATAAGACCTAAGAGCGCTAGTATGACAATCCTGGCCCCTAAAAACTCAAGAAATCCTGCAGCTCCCTCGCCGAAGGCCCCGCGGAAGAATGCACTCATCCTGATCGAGCAGTCCGACGTCCAGAGCTCCTGGGTTGATGAGGTGTTCCTCCTCCCACAGGGACGCTCGGTTTAGGGTTTAGGGTTTGGGTTTAGGCCCAGGTTCTTCCATAAGGGTTTTGTATAGTTTAGTTTAGGGTCCTTCATCCTTCTATGAGGATTTAGGGTGAGGCTCCTCCCATGCGGGAGGATCCTAAACCCTAAACCCACATAGAAGGACCCTAAGCCCTACAGAACCCTTATGGTAGGAGCCTAAACCCTAAACCCTCATAGGAGGACCCTAAACCCTACAGAACTTTCAAGGGTTCTGTAGGGTTTACGCTCCTCCTAAGAGGGTTTAGGGTTTAGGGTCCGTCCTCATAAGGGTTTAGGGCTTATAGCTGAAGCCTGAACTATTGTTTTTTGGGCAGGATGAGGGCTGAATGCATCGTCGGGTCTACAGTATAGTCCTAAAAGCTATTTTTTGGGGCTGGGTGTTTATGTCATAAACATCTCATATGATCTTCATGGCAGGGGAGTTACTGCTTAGACCCTGGGGTTTGATGTGTAAGGTGTCGAGCCCCACCTTCGTTGCTAAGGCGAGGTTTGGGGACTTAGGCTCGGGATTTGCAAGGCTATACCAGGACGACGACTTATCTGGCTTTTCCGTCGTACAAGAGAACGTTGGCAATGGGAAGGCGATAGAATCAAGCCTCGTCGGGTCTTGAAGCAGGGGTGTGGCAGTTGTGACTTTAGGGCAGGTTGTTGAAGTAGGCAGCACGAAACTTGATTATCAACATTCGTGTGATCGCGCCTGGGATCTTGAAATGGCCAGGAAGATCGGCAATATTATGTTAATGCTTGAGAAGAGAATGCTAAGCAATAGTTAAAGCATGATTTGGGCAACGAGTAATTACAGGGACGCCAATGAGTACAAGGACGACAGGAGTAGTGTTGCTCTCATGACTTATCGTTTCGGTATTTTTGCGTGATTCTTCATGTGGCAACATAACCCTAAAACCAAAACAGCAGTCTTCCACGACACCCGCATGCACATGAGCAAGCCTCAACTTTTGGCCCAAGATCACCATGTTTCTCTTGCACCTAATGCTTCGACCATCAAGACAAGTCGCACGGCCTCAAGCTCGAGCTTATATTCTCTATACAGCACATGTTGCTCCTGGCAACGCTACTCCTTCTCCTGCTCCTACGCTTACTCTGTTGCCCCATCATACTTACCCCCGCCCTCCGCCCCCTCACAGTCCACTAGAAACAAGAGTTGTCGCTGCTACGAGTGATTGTGCTGCTACTTCCGCACATGACGACGGCTAAGGTTTAGAGTTTAGGCTGTAGCATGCACAGTTTAGGATTTATAGGGTTTGGGGGGTTTAGCCCGCTTTTCTCTGTTCACCAGCCCCAACATGGGCCGGCGAGCAGCTTTGGCTCAAGCATCGAGATTCGATTAACTTAGCAGGCCCAAAGCCAAGACGTCAGGACTTCAGGGCTTCTGGGGGCCTCTAAACAGGCAGTTCCAGTGGTTTGTAGAGATTTTAGAAAAGCTTCGGCTGGAGCTTCGGCCTTCAAGGAGACATGGCCGTGGCCTCAGGGGGCTACATCATCCTAAACCCTTGAACCCCAAACCCTACAAACCGCAGGATTACTCGGAAGGTTGGGCATATGCTTGCTTTGGATGAATTAGGAAAGAAAGGAGCGTTGAGAAGTTGATAGCTCGGGACGTGGCGATCTGGTGCTGTGTTGTAGGACTGTTGGTGTGAGTGTTGTTGTCTCTGCCTGAACTGACGGTGGCAAAAGCCTTCTCGGAGTCTGGAAGCGCGCCCGCAAGCTAGCATCCTGCCAGCACTGGGTTTCCTCTGCCCCGCCAGCATCGCGTGACCTGAAGTTGCACTCTTCCTCGCACAGGCGATGGGAAAGATGACGCTGAAGGACTTGGACGTGAAGGGCAAGAGAGCTGCGGCCTCGGTCCGGTTGCCACAGGTATCCGGAGTGACAAGGAGCACTCTGCTTGGCATGCCTACTGTCTCAAGCGGCTTTACTGCACGCAGCATTTCTGCACTTAGCTCAGGCTAGCTAGCTGGTAGTTCTGAACTTTCTGATAAGCTGGCGATGCGGGGCTGAGCTGAAGCCTTCAATCCTGTCTTGCTCCTGTTTTGCCAAGGTCTTCATCCGGGTGGACTTCAATGTGCCTCAGGAGACGTGATGCGTGCAGTGTGGCTATCTGCATTGTCGAGACTTGAAGTAGCCGCGTCTCTCGCCCAAATCCTGAGTCTCCTAAGCGCCTGGAGCCGCCAACCGAGGGTCGAACCGAAGTGTTGCTGGAGGGCTTTTAATTTTACGATAGCTGCACTTTGTGACTGAGGCAATTTAGCTGCAGCTCAGCACGGTTTAGGGACCCTGACTGGAACCCCACATGCTTCTTAGGATCAGGCTCGACTCTCCTTGCCCGCAGTTTGTATGATACTCTAAATTGACTCTAAGTAGTCTATACCTTAGTACAGCAGCCATTATTTTGCCAGACAGTCGGCCAGGTTCCCTGCTTTCCATCGCAGTTTCTTCAGCTTGGGCGTTGCACTTCCCGTCTTCCAATGCGATCTGAGTTTTGCAGAAGCACACGCTCGATGTTGCACATGCTGCACTCGTCGCCATCGGCACCACGCCCGCACCCCTGACTTGGCGCCAACCTCACATGACCGATGTTTTCCGCGGCTTTGGCCAAGACAGTGCTAAGACTCACTCGGGAGTTGCTGGTTTGAGCTGCTCGGTTGTCAAATCCTGCAGCCTCGAAGCTGATCATGGCAACTTCCTGACAGGCTTTTCTGTGTGCAGCGTCATGTTGTAGTGCAAGCGGTGTGGCACTCTGGAGCCCCTGCCAGTGGGTAAGTAAAATCTTTTCATCCTCTTGAAACCATGCAGCCTCCGTGGTAGCCTTTGCGGCTTCGGGATAAACTCTCATAATCCTGGCGCGTCGTTGCTGCTTGACGGCTTGTGGGCAATTCCTGGGCGGCCGCCGTGAACAAAAACGAGAGTACGTGACCCCGTTATCTGGCATCGAATAGTGCGGCGAGCCGTGCCGATCCACGTGCCGCGCTGCGCATGACTAACTGACTGACTCAAAACACAGCAAGAGACACTGTTTGCCAATGTTCTCGTTCTTCGGATCAGGACAAGAACGATCCCAGCGTCATTACGAACACGCAGCGGATCGATGGCGCCTGGCATCCCAGGTCACATAAAGGTGTGCCAGAGACCTGCAGCCTACCAAGCGTACTAGGCCGCATGGCCCGAGATCAAAGCGTACTGAACCAGGCATATCGCAGCCGCTCTATATGGATACTTTAGGGACAATGTTGCATAAACATTTGTTATTTGCTGTCTCATCGTGTGAAGCTGCATAACAACTCGAGCACAACAACCAGCTTTCAACTGGCACATAGAGCGATGTCAGCTTTGAGTTGAAGAGTGGTCAGATCGATGTGGGAGTTTCCGAAAATTAGGGGTACCTTATTTTGGGGTCCTTATAATAAGGATCCTACTATTTAGGGTACTATATTAGGGTCCCTTAATTTTCGAAAACTCCCATATGGCAAACTCTTGAGTCGCATGCCGGCCTACGAAGACTTCCGTGCTCCGGTTTCCTGTTTACAGCAAGCTGAGCCGACTGTGGTGGATTCACGTTCTCAGAGAACATGGGCGGTATCTGTATAACAGGAGACTCGGCAATAAGCTTCGTGTAACAGCTGGAGGCTGCACTACTCATGTACGCGCCAAAACACACCTAGATCCCTAACCCTGCCTGATTCCATGGCTGTTTTTCTTACGAAACGTGAATGAAGTTCCCTTCCTCTCCATCCCTACTGTAGGGCTCTGCTAGCCGAGGCGATGCCGACGATCCGACATTGCCTGAAGAAGGGCGCCAAGTCAGTAGTTCTGTGCCGGGCTCCCGGCAGGGGGATAATAGGGTTTAGGGTTGGGAGGCTTCCGCTGGGTCTCACGTAGTTTTTGCTGCTTGGTCACAAGAACCAGCACAAGTGGGCAGCATTCTCCCATGGTGCCCCGGGATTGGTTCTTGTGCAATGCCTGCACTCTACGTGCCTTCGTAAGTATGCAGTTGGAAGCACATACTGATGAATGGCACCAAAAACACTAAGCTCTATAAACCCATGCAGAGCTTATTCTGAGTTCAACGCCGAGGCTCCCATCTTGGACGGCCGGACGGCAAGGTGGTAGAGTGAAGCTGCCACGTTGGAGAGGGCTGTTAGTTCGTGCTGGCATGTCACTGAAGCCGCTTGATACTACTGCGACTAGTTCGAAGAGCCGGGTCGAACCTAACACCCCAGGCGATTCAGAAGGCTTAAATCATCTCCCCGGGAGCCAGGAAGTACTCGCTAGCACCCGTCGCGAAAGCCGCTGAAGAGCAGGGCGCTTACTTTGAGGAGTAAGGATGCACACCTCAACCTTAGCCCCAAACCATCCCAAATCCTAAACACGCGGTCGTTAACCCTAAACCCCAAGCCTAAACCCTAAACCCAACTGCGGTTGCCTTGCATGGTTTGATATGCGCGTTATGGATTTCGATTGCGCTGGTGCTTGCAAGATTAGGCTTTTGAGGTTCAGCCTGCTGAATCTTTAGTTCGTGCTGTTTGAAGGCACGGGGGCTCAGGGCTTCGGGCTTTAGGTGCGAGACTGCGGGTGAAGAGTCGATGGGAGTGGAGAGAATCGTCGTGAAAGGGCGGGGATGAACGGGCTACTGCTGTCCTTGCTCTAGCTTTGATGCTCAGGCCTATGTGGGAGTTTCCGAAACTAGGGGACCCAAATATAGTACATACCCTAAATAGCCGGATACTTATTATAAGGACTGAAACAGATGGTACCCCCTAAGGAAACTCCCATATCGAGAGAGTATAGGTCCCTAAACCCAAAACCCTAAACCTTAAACCCCCAGAGTATTTAAACATATGGGTGGTTGTCGAAATTAGGGTCCCGTTTTGGGTTCCTATTATAATGCGGCACCTATTATTCAGGGTACCCAAAAAGGGACCATAATTTTGACAACTACCCATATTTAAACATCCACGAGAGCCTGGAGCCGGCAAAATCGTTGCCCCCGGCGCCCGTGAGACCCCCAGGCCCGCTCCCTGTGAAGACGCTCCACATAAAAAAGGGGCCGAAATGAATAATTGCCAATACTTTTTTGGGGGGGTTCCTTATTATATTTATAGTATAATGGGATTCAAAACCCTATCGTAAGGATCCTCGGGCAGAGCATCTTGTTCCTGAAAGATTGCGTCGGCAGCGAAGTCGAGGTGAGGCACTCATTTTGATCTCACGGGATTTGTGATGTCGGGTTCCGTTGGCGGCGGCGTTGTTTGAAGTGCAATAGTGCAAGATTCTGAAGCATATGACTGCGCACCAAGCAAGACTTGCGGCGATCGTCGACCACCACAAAGACTCCTTCGCAATGGCCAACGGCCAACCATGGGGAACCGATCATTAGCGCAATACGCACGATTGGAGTGGTAGTCATGATGTTGTTGTTGCTGGTGTTGATGATGATGGAAATGATGACCACGACGGCGACCAGAAAAACGATGGTGATAGTGAGCATGGTGATGTTGCTCGTGATGGAGATGATGACCAACAAAATGCTTGCCCTTGCATGTAAATCTGTAAATCAGTTAACAAGTCATGTTGCCTTCCTTACTCTCTGGCCGCGCGACACCGAAACTCATGATCTTGACCAGAGAGCAACAATGATCACGATGATGCAGATTATGTCCTTGTCAGTTGTCGTCATTCTCACCATCTTCATCTTCTTCTCCATATTAGCCACAAGTATTGTCTTCCTCGTTTTTGCCTTCATCATTGCCCACCGTCGTCTGCCGCATGAACTTACATGTTCGCACCGATGTTGATCACGTCTTCAGAAACGAGTCAACAAGCCCTTTACGCAACAACACGACTAGAATTGACTAGAAGGCGCGGTAGGGGAGCCCATAGCTCCGACCTACTAGAAGCATGCTGGGAGCACGGGGAGAACGATTGCCCAATTCAAGCAGATGCTGTCCGGGTGCCCATAGCTGCGACCCGTGATATGCACGGAGCACAAATGCTCTGACGAGGCCTTAACAAATCTTCAAGAAGAACTCGTGCTGCTCCGGAGTTCTGTCTTCGTTCCGCCCGATGACTGAATGACTGCATGAAGAACGCTGTATTTTGCTTCGTGCACAATCCGTTACTGTGCATCGTCATCGTTGTCGCTAAGACTGCCATGCCCTCACTAGAAATATCTTACCACATTCTGTCAGCCATCACCTCCAAGTCCTAATCCTGCGAATTCCAAAGCTCAGAAAGAACTGACTTGACCCCTTAAGCAGCAAACGTCCTCAGGATTGCCTCATCGTTATGCACGACGCATCGCACTGCATGCATACGTTTTACCGCTGCCATCGTCATCATGATCATTGGTACGTTGTTTTTGCTTTGAGCGCAAATTTGAAACTTAAGGTCCGTGCCCTGAAACTCTAAGCCGGAAACCGTGGCGCAGTTTCCAGGCAGCATGCGCAGATCCGGAGCCTGGCTCTGTCATCCTCCTGGAAAACCTGAGTGCCCGGGCATGAAGACTGCACTGATGGTGATCATGTGCATACACGTCTTTTTAATATCCTCGCTTGTTTGTTTGCTTTTAGAACGCTACTCACAGCTACTCGCTGATACGTACCGTTGGACATGCATGCTCTGAGCCTTTGAATTTGTATGTTGTGAATACGCTGTCACATTATCATGTGTCTTGTTTCTTTTTCCGGTAGCAGTGCGATAGCCAGTGTTGTTGTCCACAATGACACAAGGATTTCACATCGAGGAGGAGGGCAAAAACGAGGCGAAAGAGAAGGCTGGACATCAAGCTGCAAAACCCGGAGCCCTCAGCAAGATGAAGCTTTAGGCTGAATGCTCCAGCTTGCGCAACCGGACCGGAGAGGCATTTGGAAAGAAGACGAGCCGGAGCGGTAACTAGAGTAGCGTGTAGCACTTGAATGTAGCAAGTACAGTAGGGACGAATTAGAGTTATTCGGCAGAAGAGCTACGCTTAAAAAATAAGTCACGTAAAGCATACAGTCTTGATGCTGCTAGCACCAGGACTGCCAATTAGAAGTGTAATCATGACAAGAGAGCCATTTGGCCACTGAGCAGCATGCATGCTCAGTTTTACAACAACATGGTGGTGATAATATTCAGCACGATGACAGTGGTGGGCGACGGTGATGTTGCTGATGCTGCCGATGATGACGATGATGATGAAGGTAATGACTACTAAGTGTACTACTATTATTATGATGCTGTTGAAGTAGGTGATGATGACCATGATGGTGTTGGCGTCATCATAACAACATGAGTCAGTGTTATGGTAGACTTTGTTGATGGTGGTGATGATGGTGTCAAAAAGAAGGGTATTGGTATGATTGACCTACCCGCGGTTTCATAGAACAGGGGCCCATATTGCGTAAACAGGACCCACCGGGTACCCGCCCCCGGAACATCCAGGTAGTAGTAGAGACTAGATGGTCGCCATCAAAATCGACAGCAGTAGTGTTAATCGTTAAGTACCTCGCTTGCAGGCCCAAACCTTTGCTTTCACACCGAGGTAGCCGAAGCTCACACTGTCGTCATGTACTGGTGATTCTTCGAAGTTGTTGGAGTCTTTTTCGGATGACTACATGATGATGCTTCCGATGACGATGATTCATACAACTGCGAGCATGCTGGCGGTGGCTGGTGGCGTTGGGTGGAGCATTGTTGGACGTGATCATCAAGAGATTGCACCTTGGTCTTTGTGGTGGAGCTGTTGATGATTTTTCCTTCTGAAATCCTGAGCCCAGATGCCAGGCAGATGTGGAGAAAGTGAAAGAGTTCAGAGCCTCGCTGGTGAGCGACCGAGCCGGGTTCTGCAGGGTGGTGGGCTTCAGGGCTCGGGGGCTTTTGGGTGATTATGGTTGTGTTGGGACTGTCAGCATTTTGGCTATTTAGGACTGGCAGCTGTAGTGCATGTGGGCTTTTCAGCTTCAGGGCTCTAGGCTTCTAGGTTTGAGGGTTGAAGGTTTCAGGATTTTGTGCGTTAGGTTGGCTTAGATTTGAGATTATTCTGGCATCACGACCGAGCTCCGAACATGTTCACCAGAAGCCCTGAAAGGCCAAGCTGGGCGACATCTATGTGAATGACGCCTTCGGGACGGCACATAGGGCTCCGACCTCGGCTTGCTTCTCAAACCCTTGAAACGCAGGCCCAGGGACCAGGGATTGTCACTGGTTATAGGTTTAGGGTCTAGGTTTAGGGTTACTGTAACGGTTGCGGCTGGAGGTACAGGTGCCCAATCTTGGACACCTGAGTGGCTAGCGACAATCTTCATGTCAAGTTTCCAGATGTCAGTATGTGTACATAAAACGTATCTAGCTGTTTTTCTTAGTAATATACACATGTATGTGTACGAATAGGTACACAGAACATAGCTATGCGTAAGTAGTCGTTTCATGCAGGTACAAACTTTATGTACGCTCGCCGGCCTGAAGCGAAACCGTAACGAACCCTTCCCAAAAACCCTATTCCGATTGTTAAGGCTCCTATACTAAAAAAAGGGAGCTATAAGGGTTCTATAAGGGTCTTAGGGTTCCTAACCAGATACCAACCGCACCTCTTAGGCGCACAGCAGCATGGTGGGCGATGGCTTCGAAACCAAGGTGGCCGGCTTTCTGATGGGCCCGGGGCTCCAGGAGGTGCCTGAAGGTGGGGTCCTCCCTTTCCCTCGCGGTCCATAATTAAGTACTCGGCTTTAGGATAGTAGTTTATGTAGGTTAGGATTTTGGACAATATCTGAGTATTGGGTACTTGGACCCTTGTGGCTTGGGTTTGTGTTGGGGCTTTGGGCTTTAGCCTGGAGTGTTTAGGGATTCGGGCAATTTCGGGTTCAGGGCCAGGGTCGGATCAGAAGCGTGGTTCTACTTGTCTTCATCGCGTGAAATGCTTGCAATGCAAGTCATCTTGCGCTTACTGCAAACGATACTGAGAATGTAGATCCGGGGCAACTCTTACCCTCAAAAACCTGAGACACCCTTTAGGTGCACGTATTATGGCCCAGAACCCTAAAGCCCTTAACCCTAGTCCCTTGAAAGGAACCCTAAGACCCTTATAGAGCCCTTATAGATCCCTTGAAAGGAACCCTAAGACCCTTATAGAGCCCTTATAGATCCCTTTAAAGGAACCCTAAGACCCTTATAGAGCCCTTATAGATCCCTTGAAAGGAACCCTAAAGCCCTGAGCAGCCAAGCCCCGAATCCACTCCGACAGTCACCAAGGCAAAGAGTTGGCTTCCTTCGGCAAGGCGAGGAGAGGGTCAAGGTTAGTATAGAGACTGGGGTTCCTTTAAAGGGGTCTATAAGGGCTACTATGAGGGTACTATAATATGGGGGCCTTAATAGTTAGGATAGGGTTTGGGGGGTAAATTGTACTATAATTATGCTAAGGAACCCCCAAAATAGTATAGGTAATTATTAAGGCCTTAACGGTTCAGGTTTCCGGGGATCAGGGGTGTGAAGCAAGTGTAGAGCTGTTTATAGGGCTTAGATGAGGGCTACTAAGTTACAGGGTTTAGGGTTTAAAGCCAAGGGGGTTCAGGATGCTTGGGTTGGCTGTTTGCCGTGCTTTTGATTTCTGTTTTTAGGTCGTACGCGCTGTGCTGCGGGCCGCATAAGAGTTTGATCGCAAATCAGCTCTGCATCTAACAGGCGAGACGGCATAGGAAGAAGTCTAAAGCATGTAACAGCTGCCAGTGGCCACTGTGCTGTGATCTCTTGTGGGATCCCGGCCGTGTTGCGACTTTGATTAAACCAACGCTGAGGGATTCATTGCGAAATCCAGTCGCATCCATAGGTTCCTAGATCCAACAGAAATCGTCGGCATTAGCGCCCAATCCTAAGCTGCCGACGGACGCCTCCAAACTAAATCCTGAATCCTCAAACCCAACTCCCGACCGCCAGCCGTTAACTCTGGGCTTCGAGACATCAGGAGTCGCATGGAAGCGAAGCCAAGACCTCTGCGAACTGGATCTGTATTTATGTAAGCAGTATATGTAACATGCACACGTATGTATGTCTCTGTTTAACCGTGCAAACGCAGCGACAGAGACTGACTGCCAAAGGTTTTGAACAAGCCCCGAAAGCCACTGCTGGCCATCCTCGGTGGTGCGAAGGCTGCTTGTTACTTTGCACTGATGCTCTGTGCTTTGCTTGGGAGGATTTGATAATTGGTTTCAGCATTACGAGCTGAATTTTAACGCTACGCCGCCCGCCTCGGCTTGCCGGAGACCAGAAGGGGATGGGGGAAGTGAGGGGACAAGGGGTGAAACCTAAAATCCTGTACGCCCTCAAACGGTATGATAGGTACTTACAGCCGTGGCGTGGTGCATACTCACACGTATATATTCCGTTGCCTCTCTGCATAGCTGTCCGTGCAAGGGGGCCTATACTGTGATTGGAGGGGGATGCATATCTGGGGCAGGGGCAGGGGGCAAAAAGGGCAAAAACACAGGAGGAAAAGGGGGGGAGGGCCCAAAAAGCAGATAAAATGAAGGGGGGCCAGGCGGGGGGGGTGGGTTAACCCCCAAGACGCCTGGGCCTGTGGCCTCGGCGGATAACTTGATGCCCGTCCCTTCCCCTAGAAATGAGCTAGCTTCCACACCTGGAAGGTCAGCGACAAGATTCTGCTGATCAAAAACATGCTTGACAAGGTGCTTGCATGTTGTTTGCGGTCGCGAATATTAGGCTTGGGAGGTCGTCAAATGCGGCTGCCAGTCAGATAGGAAAGTCTCCTATGCATCCACTCATCTGTGTTCGACGTTGAGCGGCGAGTGCATGTCCCATAGGCAAGCCTGGTGCAGACATGAATAAATGTAGAGTTGGGATGGAAGCGTCTGAAACCGTGCGATGCTGCAGCGGAGGTCGACATGATGATCATTGGAGGCCGAATTCGCTTTGTTATGAGCTCAACGAAACCAGTTTGATCAAACTCATGCGCTAACCTGAGGCAGCTTTTAGCAACCTGAATTAGCATGTGAAAGATGTTGCATGGCGACCTCCCTACACCGGTCTATTGAGTTTCAACAGCAGTGCGTCTGTTGTTTTCGAGTTCATATGAGCAGGTGCACTGATTTACATGTCGATCAAATTCTGAGCCTTCTGTCATACATATAGAAACCGAATCGGCCTCTGTTGCGTGGCAGGCGGAATGGTCCTGGCCTCAGACAACACAGAGCCGACTACCTGACAACTTCATCTTACCCTTCCTCTACAACCCTGCGCAATCCTTGCACAGAATGGTCGAAAACTCTTGTCCAATGTTGTCCAATTGTCCATGTTTCCGGTACTCGGCCTTGTGACATGTTTTGTCGGTCATTTGTGATGCGCAGATGCAGGGTACGTGAGTGTCAAGACACAATCAATATCGGGGCTCTTCAGTAGGAAAGTGTTCGTGCGAGTTGCCATCACGGTCCTGTCGAAACTGAGAAGTACAGTAGCAGTCGGACGACTAGGAATACCATCGATGGTCATAGCCATGATCGTATGAGAGTGACCGTTTCATCTTCCAAGCTATCGCCACCAACCTCCATGGACTGAAAACGTTACTGGAGGTTGTAAATGAGAAAAGTTAAGGGAGCTGAGCACGTCGATGTGGGTCGAAGTTGGCTGATTCGGTTGCTGGCCCAAGAGACAGTCAGACACTTCGGCTCCAGCTCGTGCGAAGACGCTGCCCAGGCTTACACGTTCCTGAAGGTGAACGATGGGATGCAGATCGGAAACTCACTGTTCGATGAGGCCGGCAGTGCCAGGCATTGCCATTATGACGGTAGTCTTCTCGTCATGGTTGGACACAAGGGTAGCGTTTAACTCCTGGTCTTAGAAATTTTCTTGCTTCGTAATCTGAAGAGAGCGTCTGGGTCACAAAGCTGGGGGGTGGTTCAGGCGTTAGAGCGCAGAGTTGCGTAGAGTGCAGAAGGCTGTGAGGCTTGGCAGATGCTGAACGTTTTGGTTCTGAGTGTTTAGGTTTTGCTGACGAGTGCCATGTTTTGAGAGCTAGTTTTGTCACGCTGAGTGCCAGGAAGGTGCGAAGATCGTACCGGAAATCATGGAGAAGGCAGCAGAGACATGTTTGGAAATGAAGTCCAAGCTTTCGCGCCCGAAGCCTTTAGCAGGTTTCGTCCGGACAAAGGGTGCTGACTTGGCCCTGGGCGAGAGCATCCAACAGAGTACCAGCTAACACCGTCACTCAACCTGATGACTGCAACAGCAAGGGCCAAGGGAATGTCCCGACGCGCAAATCGGCACGGCAGAAGCACCTTCGAGTCCCCATATTTGTGCTGTGCGTCTCTCCACACCCCCCTAGCCAGGCGAAGGAGAAGGGCGCCAGAAGCTGAGAGAAGCATTTGTTCGCTTCACTTCTCTGTATGGGATGCGAACCGCAGGTGCGGGGCCACAAGTGTGGCTGTAGAACCCAAAGGGTCCAAGTATCATTATATATATATATGGTAAAACTCATAGGCTATTTTGGGGTCTAAGTATCTACCATAATGATACTTGGACCCTTTGGGGAAGGCAACTGCATGAGCAGCTGGTGACAGGATGAACTCTCGTTGCAGGTGCCAGAGCCCCAGGGATCTCCTCCTGCCATGCGCTAGAGTCTAACATAGGGGCCTTAAAGTAATTGCAATAGGGTTCCTTTAAAGGAGTCTTTAAGGGTTACTATAAAGGCTACTATGAGGGCACTGTAATATAGGGGCCTTAATAACTAGAATAGGGTTTTGGGGCCCATTAGACTGTTATAATACGGAACCCCCAAAATGGTATTGGTAATTATTTAGGCCCCGATGGTAACTAGTCTGAGATGCTTCAGTCATGCTTAGAGTTTTAGACTGGGGGTTCATGCAGAATAGACACAGCAGAGCTGGTGCCTTGCATCCAACATTTCAGCCTCCATCACAATCAGGTGGAAATTGTTCTGCCCGTCGACTTTGTCGCCACATCCTCAGACCAACGCTTCTCGAGTAGATCTTATGCTGTAGGGTCTGGACTGCTCGAAGAGATTTCTGCAGAAGGTTCCAGGATCATCGCAACAGCGGGCTGCTGGCCTAGGTCTCCAGCAAGTTTGGCGAGGATGGTGAGATCAAGACAGTGACCAAGGAGCCAATCCTCAAGCCCTTAGACCCCAAACGGGCTGAAAACTCGTATAATCATATACATACTGTACAAACACACGCAGACATACATGCATACATACGTACATACATACATAGGTACATACATACATACACACGTATGCTCCCCGAGATCTCATTGAGAAGCTTTGCCGTGCCACGTCTTGAACTTCCCTTTCCAGCCCTCTGTTTTGGGCCTGTCCTCGCTTGGGCATGGATCACTCCTTACGCCAAGGCCGGTAACGAGGGCTCTGCATCACGATGCAGCCATGCTGTCACGGTAAAAAAGTCAAGAGGATTTTGTATTTCCGCAAAAACCCTTTGGATGTCCAGAGGTTCATGCCAAAGCTCGACAAAAAAGACCCGGATAACCGGAACGCTAAACCATGCATGAAGACCTTCAGCTAGAAGGATCAAGGAATTCCTGATGGTTTCATGGGCCAGACGCTCGGGAAACTTTGGCATGGGATGGAAGCCCGTGTGTGCTTGCGTTTGGTTGAGTGAGTGAGAGACTGAGAAACAGAGACAGAGAGAGAGTTTGTGTGTCTGTGTGTGTGTGTGCGTGTGGGTGGCTGGGGCTGGCTGCAGATACATGTATCTAGGCGGTTCGAAAACAGTGGGTTGCGAGGAAGCTGTGTTCGTCTGCTGGGTTGCATTTTCATGTTCCCTGGGCAATTCAGTGCTTCGGCTGGCCAAGGATCCACTGTCCTGCAGGTCACCTCACCGTGTAGAGAAGCTCCGAAACACCTACATACTGGATTCCCATATTCTGAAAGCCGCAAACCCATGTCCTGAAACCGCAAGCCCCCCTAGGGTTAACATCCACAGCATCGAGCCCGCTTCTCCGCAAGCCCCCATGACGCAGAGATCCCCGTGCCCTACGTCAAGGCCTGGACTGCGGAAGCGAGTCGCAGGCGCTGAACAAGAAAGCGGTCAAGAAGGTGCGGTCCGATAAAGGGTTTAGGGTTTAGAGGGCTTATAGGGTTTCTAGGGTTTATAGGGCTTATAGGGTTTCTAGGGTTTACAGGGGATAAAGGGCTTATAGGGCTGAAAGGGTTTATAGGGTTTACAGTTGTTATAGGGTTTAGGGTTGGGGTCTGAAAGAGTTAAGCAGACCGTGAAGTTAGCCTAAATATGGTTTTATAATCTCTGAGATATATTTCAGAGATTAACATTTTACTTTAAATATGGTTTTATAATCTCTGCCGCTAGCCACCACAGCAGTGCCATCCGTCATTTCCGTAACGAAAGGTCCTGTGGCTTACTCTACAGATGCTGCGATATCGTGTTGCAGTCTGGTTGGTCTTGTATGTGGCACATTTCTCTGAAGCTCAGCCGAGCTTGTTGGTTTTCCTGCCCAAGATTGCACTGTCCGTGCAGCAACTCTGTATGCCAGACCAACCGCTGGATGGTTTAGGGCCTTGAGCTGCATGCCCGAAGCCTTCCTGAGCCTTAACTTTACCCTAAATGCAGCCCCCATCACCCGTTCTTTTGTGGTTCTTAGTGGAACCATCAAACAGAGCGTCATTGAACCTTGCTCACGGCTTTGGAGGCTTTTGCTTTGTTTTCCTCGGGGTTCGTGCTTTAGGATCCAGCGCCAGGGCCTTGGGCTTTAGCATGGAACATACTGGTAACAGTACAACCCCAAGCACCTAGACTCTGAACCCTATCCAGACGTCAGCACTTCAGTTGTTTTAAGAGTTAAGACACGTTTGCGCAGGATCCGGCCGACCCTCTTCCGGTTGTTGGCTGCAGTCGCACAGGAAGAGTTCCTGCAATACAACGATCCCGACCACACTACAATCACCACAAATCACCGGGCTGAGCGGAAGTGGGAAAGCATGACAAGGAAGCACTCGTACAACAGGTGTGTGCTAATGTCTTGCCTCGAGCTTTGCGCCAGGAGACAGTTTAGAAGGAAAGCCTGAAACCCGAACTCGTTAACATGAAAATGTGCGAGCAGCCCCCTCCGCCCCAAACCCTCAACCTCAAAACAAAAACCCCTGACAAGAAAGAATACATCCCAACACCGGAAACTCAGATCCCTTAGCCCTGAAACCCGGAAAAGGGCCCCCAGAAAAAGGAAAAGCAATCAGACCCGCAGGCAAAGACCATCATCTGGAACGGGCCCATGGGCGTCTTTGAGATGGAGCGAGCCGGCCCCAGATTCGACAGGGCCCTTTGAGGATTAGGGTTGAGGGTTCGGGGCCAAAGTCTTTGGGTTTAGGGTTAAGGGGTTAGGGTGTCATTTAGGGTTCGGAGGTTTAAGGGTTTAGGCGTTTGGGGCTTGGGCTCTCGATTTAGTAGCTGTGTAGGCAGCCGTTTTGCATTGGAGAAACCTTGTCAGAGACACATGTACGCGTGTCACATCTTCCACGAAGACACAAAATGCACATATCACATGTACGAAATAAAACAAGACATTTGCTTGTATGCAGGTACTTCTATATATGACTTTATGTGCGCTTCTATTCCGGCTCAAAGACTGAAGTGTCTTCCTTGGGAGATGTTGAGGGTGGCTTGAAAGTCTGAGGGCTTCATCTATGTAGTCAGATGCAGGATAAGCGGTGGGTCTCGCTGCCGCCACCAGCCCAGGATTTGAAGCTGGAACGAAGGCGTTGATGGACGAAGTCGTCGCAGCCACGAAGCGAGGTGACACCGCCTCTGCTTTCTATCTCGCACCTTTGCAAACCCTCCAGAAGTGACAACAAGGTTGCAGCACTGTCCAGGGCATCAAGAGATCCCACTAACGGTAATCAGTCGTAAGAGCAGTAGTGACTCAGTAGTGAACCTGAAAAATGATGGCATGCCCAGGCTTCAACTGAACTGTTGGTGACCCTCGGGGTAGCAGCCCACCATGCGAAGATACGAAGAACCTCTGGCAATCTAACCGGTTTGCAGAAATCAATAGGTTTGTTGTTCTAGCTTCTAGCACTGACAAGGCCCGGCTCGAATTCCCAAGTTGCAGGCACGACCACCATTATTGGTGGCGGTGACACGGCGACGTGCTGCAAGAAGTACGACACGGAGAGCAAGGCAGCACCCATCAGTACCCCCAACCTTTAAAACCCAAGATTTCCGAAGCTCTCAGCAAGCGAAAACGGTTCCATATTGTAGCACGGGCTATGATCACTTTCGGGTTGCGCGTGTGGGGTAACTTCACTGCTTGGAATCTGAAGCGTTTTGGCGGCTTGAAGTTTCGTGACTGAGGGCTTTGTTATGTGGCTTGAGGTCTCAATGACCATAGTGAAACAGATGAGAAAGGCTACAGGATCCGAAAGCCAAGGTGGATGGAATTCGAAGACCCCTTTGGGTTTCAGAAGCCCGTAACCGCAGGTCAGCCACTGTAGCACTGGCGGCGGCGCCTCCCTGGAACTTCTGGAGGGGAAAGAGCTGCCAGGGGCTTATCGTGGACTGGGATTCAGCCAGGGTTAAGGTTGGGGTTTGGAGTTCACTTCTTCAGGATCAGGGTCATGGACCCGGGCTTGAAAAGCAGCAACAGCAACAACAGGGTAGCACGTGCGTCTGCCGCCGCGCGGGGTGTGTCGTTTATTTTTGGGAGGTTTTTTGGTCGAAAGCTTGAAAACCCTGTGTTTTGTATGGTATTCGCCAACAACACGATGTTTCGGTGTTTTCGTTTTCCATTGTTTTTTCTTGGTTTTTGCCAGCCTTGTTTTTTTGGTAAGGTTTTTGCGAAAGTGTCGCAAGTATCATGTTTTTCGTCTTGGTTGTTTGTTGATTTTTAGGGTCAGTTGCGAAGTGTTTGTCTGGAAAGCTTCAAAAACTCGAGGTTTTTGCATGCTTGACGTTTCAAAAGTGAAGCAACAAGAAGCGGCAACAAGGGCTTCACAGAGCAACCGGCAGCGTTCGAGAAGTAACGCAACTAAAGAAACAGAAGACACAAGTCGCATTCGCATGGACGTCATCCCCCCCCGCCCCCCCCATCCCCCCCCGCCCC
>BGNK01000370.1:30585-69557 GCA_003297005.1 Symbiodinium sp. clade A Y106 | reverse complement strand
ATAAAGACAAATAAAAACAAATAAAAACAAATAAAGACAAATAAAGACAAATAAAGACAAATAAAGACAACGAGCAAATCCAACAAGCTCAAAACGCTGAAAGCACGGTATACCGAAACGCAGTGTTTATAAACAAACCCTGTGTTCATAAACAGACCGCCGGGTTTGAAACAATCCAGAGCTGATGTTGTAGTTGGAAACAAAAACATGCACGCATGTGCACCAAACGAGCGACCAACTGACACAGAAACCCACGCACAACCCTTCGAAACATACAAAACCACTGAAAATAGTGGGTTGCCAAAACGCCGGCCCCACAGCCTCCTCTTCTGTATATATATATATATATATGTATATATGTATATATATGTATATATGTGAATTCGGGATCAAGAAAGGGATATTGGCATGGGTGTGGTGAACTTCGGTACTTGGCATCCCGGAAATCAGAATTGCGGTTCAAAGTTAGGTTTGCCGCCGGGGGAGCAATGATGAGGTCATAATTGGGGCTTTGAGACTGAATACACGCAGAGAAGTGGACCGTAGTTGCGATATCGGGTTCATGTGTTTTGAACGAGTTTCGTTGGGTCTATGGTGAGTGTGTGATCTGCACAGCGTCAAGAATGTTGAGTGAATGCAGAGCTGTGAAGCGGCAAAACATGCCTCACCTAGCCTAGTCCTTGGAGCCTGGATTCTGAGCAACTCCCCCGCCCTGTGTCTTAAGCCTGCCTTGTCATCCTCGGTACTCCAGCATTTGGAAAAGAGCCCGCGCCCAAACAGAAGCAAAACGACTGCCTTGCCCCCTTTGTGTCCCCGAAGTGACGGCAGCCTTTAGCGTTGAGGACGCCCTGGCATTCTTGGATGCCTTTCCGAAGGTGAAGGGCCATGCTGTCCTGATACCAAAGCGGAAGGCACGTTTCGGTCAAATTTAGACTTAGGTGGAAGCTTGGCCTACGAAAACTCATGCATGTAGTGTATAACCGTTGCTGGTTGTATTGCAATGTCCAAAACCTTGTTGTTTCGGCTGTCTGCCAGGTCTAGATTTTGATATTCTTTCTTTGCCAGTTGAACCGTTTCATTCCCTTCACCCCAATTCCTAACCCTGCGAGGCGTCTTGAGACGCCCCCAAGCCCCAAAACACCAAGTGCAAAGCCCTGAACCCTAAACCCAAACGCCCTAAGCCCCTAAACCCCATGCGAACACCTGAGCCAATAGAACCTTAAACCGTTTTGAAGCTCTCTCTGCCTCAGGGTTATTTGGCACTAGATGGCATGTTCGGCCCTGAGCCAGAGTCACTTCGGACCGGCGAGAAGCAGATTTGGGTTGTAGGGTTTAGGGATGTTTAGGGTTCGGGGTTTTCAGGTTTGAGGATGTAGGGTTTCGGTTTAGGGTTTAGGGTTACTGGGTTTGAGGATTGATTCAGGGTTTGATGGTGCATGGTTTTAAGTTTTAGGCTTCGGGGTGCGAGGTTTGAGGGTTTTACACGGTTTGACTTCCAATGGTCTCTTCTGGCAACGGTGTTTTGATTCAGGGCTTTAGAGTTTGGAGGGTTTGAGATGTCTTATACCGCTCCTTCAAACAGCTTTGGAAGCCCTGTAAACCCCAAACCCTAACCCTAAATCCCTAAACCCCTAAACCCTAGAAAGCACCGCCCGAACGCGTGGCAGCCTTGGTCTGTCTGCACCCAGGCCAGGCGATGCAGCGGCAGCTTTTCTCGGGGAGCACAGCCCTCAGACTGCAGTTGACTTTTTGTCCCAGTGCAGTTCATCGCAGCTTTCAGAATTGCGTTTGTTGACTTCTACCATTTCTGTTGGTAGCGGTAGCAGGGCCAGCATTGAGATCAGTACATATTCATGCTGCAACACCTAGTATGACTTGCACCCAGAGCTGGTTCAGTAGCTCTACTTGTTGGCGAGATGTGCTGTCGTGCAAGGTGATGCCCGTTGCGCGGTACACACTTTCGTTTTGGAATCAGAGTGGGGTCGGACTACATCAGTGCTGAAGCTGATGATGGCTACACTTGTATCTCAGAGTATCTACTATATCCTTGACACAGTGGTGTAAGGGTTGAGAGTTCCGCATGTGGGACGTTGGGATCATCTCTCGCGCGTCCGTACCCTAGCCTTCACTTGGGTCTTACCATAGTCAGCAACCTCTTCAACCCTAAAACCAGCCCCTAGACCCTAAACCGTAATTCCTACCCGTTGAACCCCGGCCCCAAACCCCAAACGACTCTCAACAACTCAATCCTACAATCCTACAATCCTAAACCCCTAAAGCCCTAAACCCCTAAACCCTAAACCCCTAAACCCTAAACCCCTGAATCCTCCAATCCCCACAAACTCTCCGGCTGGAGGCTTCCAAGGCTCTGCAAAGCAGTGAAGCGAGCGACCGGTTGCCAGGCACGGCCTTCTTACAAAAGGGGCCTCAACAAATTAAGGATGAAAGGAGGGGGCCTTTGAGGGCATGACGAGAGCATGACATTAAGGATTAGTAGTAGTATTACTAGAGGGCCCGAAGAATTTGTGCATGAAAGGAGGGAGCTATAAAGGAATATGAAAGGAGAGACGAATATGAAAGGAGGGACCTATCATCTAGAAGGGAATCACATTATGATGAGTATTAGTAGTACTAGAGGCTTTCTGCCATAACCTCCTAGTCACACTGTAATGTCACCCGAAACTGTTTTTGGGTTAGGAGCCCTAAACTGTAAACCCATTGGGCGCAACCAGGACCCCGAAGCCAGCAAAGCGCCCCAACAAAGCCCCAATGCAAGCAGCCAGAGCTCTTGAGGCCACCAAGTATGTAGTAGTGCCAGACATACCCGGAGTTGCAGACGGAGTTGGGAAGAAACAAGCTGGGATAGTTTGGGAGTAGTGGTCGTTCCAGTCGCAGTAGTGGCCGTAGTGGCAGCAGTGGCCGTAGCAGTAGCAGTAGCAGTAGCAGTAGGTGTAACAGTAGCAGTAGCAGTAGTAGAAATGAACGAGCAGCGGCGGCAGGACAACAGCACTGGATGTAAAAAACCGTAGTTCTTGCAAAGGCCGTGAATGTCATCTCGAACCTGGGAGCGGAAGCCGGGCAAATTGCTGCATCCTCAGATTTCCCAGAGGGTCCAAGTATCATTATGGTATATACTTATAGGGTATTTGGGGGGTCTAAGTATATACCGTAATGATACTTGGACCCTTTCGGTTTGCTACGCGTTCCCACGGCCCCAGCTCTAGTTCTGCGTGCTCAGACTTGACCTGAAGGGTTAGTCTCATTTGCAGAGGCGGCTTAGTTCTCTAGGTCGGTCCGCCCGCGCCACGGAGTTTCAGGTAATATAGGGGCCTTATTATAATCATAGTATAATGGGCCCCCAAACCCTATTCCAATCATTAAAGCCCCCATAATAGGTCTTCCAACTCAGATCACGGGGTATGACAAAACTAGGATATCCGTTTACGGCAGGTTGACTGGAATCGCTGGGGGTGTGGGTGCTGAGGCATTGACTTCTGCTGAGGTTTACACCATGGCTTCATACTGAGATGTGGGCTGGGAGTAGGGTTCCTGGATCTAAACTCTACACCTTAGATGCAAGCGTCCTGACCGAGGCAAGCTTCGACTTTCACGATCCGGTTTGCCACGAAAAGTACAGATTCTTAACATTTGTGATGGGCTCAACGCGCTGACCAGCTGCACTCCATCCCGGCCGGGCCTCCATGAGTTCAAGCCCCCTTCCTAGTCAAAGTAGAAAGTTCGTACAATAGGTAGGTGTTTCGGAAAGCTGCACCTACACGTACATCTAACCATGAGGCAAAGGTTCAGTTGCACATACATATTTTACATTGGATGGAGGCATGTGTAAGTGTATACATATGCATATCTACATATACAGTATAATTACATATGCATGTGCATAGGCATACCTCCATACACACATACAGACATACATACATACACACTCATCTGTGTTTGGTCATCCGTAACAGAGCCCAACTAGCATTGCATGACACTGCGTGTGTATGCTCATGCTGATGGCCCTGAGGTGTTCCATCCGCATGTGCACGTGATTCCGCGGTATCAGGAGCGCGCAACCTTGGCCTTGGGGTTGGATGCTGCAGCACTGCAGTAGTGATGTTCTTTGAGTGCACCCAACGTGACATGATGTCCGTTGCACATAAATTGTGTGTATGTAGCAGATATGTATAAACACATGCTCATATATATTTATATGTATAAACACATTCACATCAGTTACCTACGTGTGTATATATGTGTTTGTTTTTGTTGTTGTTTGTTTGCTTGCTTGCTTGTTTGTTTGTTTGCTTGTAACATTGTATGTTCGGTTGGTTGCGTGTGTGTTTGTGTGGTTGTGTGTGTGTGTGTTCGTTCGTTGGTTTGGTTGTTGGTGTTGTGCTGGTGATGTTTTGGTGTCGTTTTGTTGTTTGCTGGGTTGGTTGGTTGGTGTGTGTCTGTTTGCCGCATTTGTTTGTCTGTGTGTTTGTCGTTCCTTTGTTTGTTTGTTTGGTTGCTTGGTTGGTCGTTTGTCTGTTTGGTTGTGTGGTTGTTTGTTTGTTTGTTCGTTGGTTTGCTTGTTGGTTTGTCTTGCTTGCTGTGTTTGTTTGTGTGTTTGTCTGTTTGTTCGTTCGTTTGTTCGTTTTGTTGGTTCGCCTCACTTACATACGAGGTCGTTTTGGCATTGACTACATATGCTTGATGATGAGGGCGTAGACTACAGCGAGTGCTCCTGCCGCTGCTTTTTCACAGCAGGATGACAACATGCTCACCATGGCGCCCTCTGCAACCGACATGGTGGACAAAGACGAGGCAGCATGTTGCAGAGACACCGTCTGCCCGAGTCTACCCAATGAACTGTCTGCTCGGACCACCGATGAAATGCAACTGCTGCAGCTTGCAGAAGATGCCTTGCAGTTATGTTCGCCCGACGGTAATAGGCAAGACTTCTTGCGTGCCAGGCCACCGAGACCGCGACCGAGATGAAAAATGCATTGAAATCAATCAGGCGCCATGTGTTTGGCCGGATTTCTTTCAGCACAAGGCTGGTAGGAAAATGCATGAGAACGTAAAAACGGTTATTCCGATCGAAACTTATATGTAGGCAGATAAGAAGCAACCAAGCACAGGAATACGTGTATATATATATATATACACAAATACACATGGCTAAATCTAGTGATATATATATATATACACATACATATACATATATATATATATATGTATATGTAGGCATATGCCATTCGTTTTAGCAGGGTTGTAAGTTTGCCATTTATACTTATTGTTGCTGCTACTATTGTTGTGGGTAGTGTTAATTCTTGCCACCATCAATATGATGTCCATCAGTTTTGTCATGGGGTTATGATGCTTAGGGACAGCCCCAGTATTTTCACAGTATTGTTATTAATAGTTGTTGTGATTTTTATCATGAACATCGTTGGTGGTGGTGGTGATGGTGGTGGTGGTGGTGGTGGTGGCGGTGGTGGTGGTGATGGTGGTGATGATGGATGTATGTGCCTGCGTATACATGCACACTCTTAATATATATATATATATATATATATGCATGCTATTCCGAGTATGTGGCTGTGTGGGATTTCAGCCACCCCCAGCAATCCGAATTCTTTGATAGCAGTATGAGGATGTGGGAAGGTCAGCATGTCCCGGTAATGTTCCCGCAGCCCGAAGCTTTAGAACTCGACCTGTTAATCCTCAACCCTTCAATCCTTGAACCCCGATACCCTTGAACCTTGGACCCTAAAGCCCTTACATAATTATTTAACCCTTGAGCCCTTAGATACCGTCAGAAGACCTTAGACACCCCGAATATTTAACCTTAAGCGCTAAACCCCTAAACCCTAAACCCCTAAACCCTAAACCCCTAAACCCCTAAACCCCTAAACCCTAAACCCCCTAAACCCTAAACCCTAAACCCCTAAACCCCTTAACCCTAAACCCCCTAAACCCCAAACCCTAAACCCCTAACCCTAAACCCTAAACCCCTAAACCATTAACCCTCTGTTGACCGTGCCTGCAGGGTGAAGCCGAACAAGACCTCGCAAGAGCTCCAGGCTTGAGACGCCTTCGTTTTTTTGAGAGAGGGTTTAGGTGTTTAGGATTTAGGGGTTTAGGGTTTAGGATTTAGGGTTTAGGGGTTTAGGGTTGAGGGGTTTAGGGGTTTAGGGTTTAGGTGTTCAGGGTTTAGGGGTTCAGGGTTTTAGGGGTTTAGGGTTTGCGGTTTAGGGTAGTACGAGGGTTCTATGGGGTATTATGGGTGCTTTTTACAGGGTTTGAGGTTTAAGATCTTGTTTAGTTTATGGCATCTGGGTTAAGATTTGCTTTTAAGTTTAGGGCATTGGGTTTGAAGGGTGTCATAAAAAGAACTCATCAAGGTTGAATAGGGCTTTAGCGCATTATAGCTTGTTGAAATTTACTAGGGCTTTTGGTGGGTTGAGTCGGGCTTTAGAAGGGCCTTTCTAATCTTCGGGTTTGGGGGAAGTTTTGGTTTCTGTGTTTTGATAACTGGGGCTTCGGATTTTCAGGCGTTGAATGCGCCATGGCATGGCGCGGGCATACTCGAGCATGTAGACAAACGGGGAGCTCTTAGTCTTAGTCCTTTCTGACTGCAGGTTGTCTGCAGCAGGTCGGATTTCCTAAACTTCAGCCGTGGCACAGGTCGGCATACCATGTTCCCACGTTCATACTTAATTAGGTAGACAGTCTGCTGTATGTACATCTGTGTTCTTATGCATTGTCAACACGCATAGACGCAGACGTGCCTAATTTAAACGAGGTGCACATGCACACATACATACATACTTACTTACTTATTTACTTACTTACTTAAGTACTTACTGACGTGCATACATACATACCTCATACAAGCATACATGCCCACATCCCAATACCAACAGCGACAAGGCGTATGGCTAGTACGAACGGTAGCCCTCCTCATCAGCACCATCAGCAGCAGCAACAGCAGCAGCAGCAGACCACTGTATTGCGTAATGCCGCTGAGGTCAAGGCACCGTCGTCACAGAAAAAGCCATGCAATGGCGATTGCAAGTATCAGCAGCCACACATGCACGCACGTGCATATGGACATGTGTGCATGTAACATATGCGCACAGAGAATGAGAGAGTGACTCAGTGTGCGAGCGAGTGACTGGTTGTTTTTTGTGTCTAGATTGCCCCAGTTTGACCACGATTGTTTACGACTTCCACGTTGCAGTGCAGAGTTGCTGCCTTTTTTGTTTTCGGAGATATTGGTAAGGGCTGCGTTGGCGCATTTTGAGAGCCGCCCCGCGTTTGACAAGAGACTCGCTGTGCAAAATTTGCATGCTGCTTGATGAATGTGCGCAACTCGCAGCCGCCCTTTCCCCAAAAACTTGGGTATCTGGGGATGCAGATGCAAATTGGGATGTGGCTGCCAATCTGAACGGCTATTTTGGGATACAGGTATGGAGAGATCATATGTTGCAGCCATAATTAACTGCGGCGACATCCAGGCAATTTTCAAACCTTTTTTCCTGCCGGCATCGTTACTAATTATTCAGGCCTCATTATGTTGAACCCCTTCTGTATTCAGGCGCTGAAAGCCGAGAACGAGGAGTTGAAGGCACCCGCATCTCACAAGTGTCTGTCAGCCTATTCTGGGGGTCGGTATACTTAGTACTGGTGTTTACCTGTAAAGTCCCATATAGATATGCCAGTAATATACACACCCACCCTCCCCTCGACTCTCAAGCCCTGTTTTACATATTAAGCCCTGCACTATGTGTACCAGTTGTAAGGTATGCTGAGTTGAGCACTCACGTCTGAGGGACAGGTTTCTGGAGCCTTATGAAGAAAGCCCTCTGAGCCTTCGATATTCCCTGTCACAGCTCAGACTGCAAGCTCCATGGAAAAGTCTATGGGATGGCACTTCAAGCGGAGTTGGGCACGGCTGGAATCGTTATAGTATTCCTTACAGTATCGCTTATAGAAACTCTTATCGCAACCTACTTCGCAGTTACCTTTGCAGTACATATCCCTTATGGTCAATCTTTTCAGTAGCCCTTACAAGACTGGAGTGACCTCGGCTCATGTCTTGAAAACATGCCGAAAGCAGGAGAAGCTCGCAGCTCTGGAGCCCCTGATTCAGGCGGCCAGGGTGATCCAGAGCGCGGGTCCCGGCAGACAGTGGAATTTGGAGCGCCTATAACATTCTGCTTCGGGGCAGTTGTGGAAGTCGTGAATCTGGCTCGATATATGTCTGTATGTACAGATATATATATATATATGTGTACATATGTGTGTGTATATCTATATACATATATATCTTGCCCCAGCTTCAGGCGTCAGGAGTAACACAAGTCAGAGATGCCGAACTTGGTCCACGTTGCTGATGCCTCCTAGCAGAGGGTCTGGCCAGCCACCCTATACTTGCAGCTCAGAAGCATAGGTCACATGCTTTACTGGAGACACCCATCTCTGCGCTTTACTTGAAGGAGAGTGTAGAACATCGCGAAACTTTGGACTTCCCGATAAGATGCCAAGAAAGTCCAAGGTTGCGCGACGACATTCATGTGAAGCCTGCCTACTAGCTGGATGCTTCTGGCACACTTCAGGCTACAAGCCCTCCCCGGCATTGAGCAAGGCAACGTCTTCTGCCAAAGAGGAGGCATCTTTCTTTCTGGTGACGTTGTACGCATGAGTGTGCGTGTGCGCAAGACTGCGATGGTTGTGTGGGTTTTCCGAGGCCTCACGAAGCCTTCAGGCGACGCCAGAGCTTGCAGGTTAGACAATATTCTTAAGCTTATTGGACTCATAAAGCATTTAACTTGGCTGTCCCTTTGGCCTCTGGCACTTCGAGTAGTTCAGGAGGCTAAGGAGCAGACATGATAGAAGTAACAGCGAGACCCACAACACCAGCCACAGCAACAACAGCAATGCACAGTCATGATCCCTAAATTCCTAATCCTGAGCCGTAAATCCTGGTATAATAATCATGCTGATAAAGCTTGCATTTGCAGAGGAGCAGAGGCCGAAGATGCGGGAAAGGAGAGACAACCGCGTGGTGAGCTGAGCCTCGCTCTTCTCTTGTTTTCAGGGTTTGGGGCTTTGTGGGCTTTAGGGTTTTGCCGCTTTAGTAGTAGGGTTCGACAGGGTGTCAGGTTTGTAACATTAAAAATGTTCTGCAAGCTAGGATTTACGTCAAGTCGTGAGTTGAATTCAGGCGATTGTAAGCGTGGGATTCATGGCTTGCTTTCGTCCCTGCGTAGTCTATAAGGGTAGAGGGTCCTTTTTATAGGGGTACTCTCAGAGCAAGTCTGTAAATTAGGGTCGTTTTAGAGTCTGGTTTTACCTCACACCAAAACTGGGTAGGTCTGACGCCCTAAACCCTAAACCCTAAACCCCCAAACCCCTAAACCCCTAAACCCCAAAACCAAAGACCTAAGCCGAGGCTCCTCCGCCGCCAGCACCGCCCCAGCGGCCCCCAGAGCGCTCTGGCAAGGCGAGACTGAGGGCGCGAAACCGCGAAACGTGAGCGATTAATAGAAATAATAGTACTAATAGTATCATGAGTATGATTAGCATTATAACAGTTTTGAAAATAGTACTAATAGTATCATGAGTATTTTCGGTATTATTATCACTTTTAAAATAGTACTAATAGTATCATCATGAGTATTGTTAGTATTTATATTTATACTTTTAAAACCAACGCCCTGCAAGGATATTATTTGAAAGAGTTCATGTTCAGGTGCCTGCAGGATTGGACGTTTCACGGTTTTGCACTTTGTTTTAGACGTTTAGGCGTTTCAGAGCGTAGGATTTGGAGAATTTGATGTGCGCGTTGCGATGATGTTGGTCCTGTTCGGGGAGGTGGAAGGAGGGAGGGAGTACCGGACAAATCCTTCACGTAAGCACTAAAGATCTTTGTCACCTTGTAAGCTGCCACACCGCCTGTGCAACGGAAGTTCCTTGATAGAGTCCGGCATAAAAACTCATTGAAATAAGTCAGGCATCCGATAGTTGCTATATCCATTTGTAGAAGTATTGCCATTAGCGTATGGTCCGCAGGGTATTGCACGACCAGTTTTCAGAGCTGCTTTTTGTAGTTTGCGGTGTGGGTTCATTGGAGAGGGATGAGTTTGCGGGTTACTGTACAACCTCGAGATGGTTCCTGCCTCCTAGATCCAGACTTTCGTGCATGGAGTTCGATGGATGTTTCTACTTGTACGGTAAGTAAAGGCCTAATGTCTGTGCTGAGGTTACAATGTTGCTGTCCGTTGTTTCGGTATGAACTATTTCAGTGAAATCTAGGTGGGCTTTCGGACAAGCGACTCATATGTTAGAGTCGGATGATCACCGGAAAGTGCTGCTGTGAGAGCATCTCCCCCTTCGCCTGGTAGCACAGAATGCGACCAAATCGTAAAGACGGGTACAACCCAAAGGGTCCAAGTATCATTATGGTATATGCTTAGACCCCCAGAATACTGGGAACATATATATATATACATATAGTGATACTTGGACCCTTTGGGCAATCACCATTGTAGCGGGAACGCGCTGAACAGGACTGGTTATTTCGCTTGCCATTGATGGGCTACATGCATGTCGCAGCAGTCGAGCCATGCCCGATACTGACGGTGAAGGGGATGGCTTCGCATAAAAACAGTTTATATAACGACTTGTCCTTGATGCCTCCTCGCCCGTGGCGGAGAGAATTTTGTTTTTTGGCAAGATCGTTTTTTGCACCCTGAAGGGCATGGGGAAAGCGCAGTCGAAGGCCAGTGTCCGGAGTTATTCCTGTTGCCTGGTGTGGCTTCAAGCTTGGGAATTGGACGCCGAGTTTAGGGTGTAAAAGTCCTTGGCAGATGCCGCTCCGTACGCGCTCTCTTTCTCCTCCTGCTTTATACCCCACTGAAGCCTTGTCTCGCTTAGAGTCTTGCCAATGTAGCCGTAGCCTCCGATATCACTCCGGCCAAACCACTTTCTACCTGTTTGTCCCCCTTTCTTGGCAGCGCGGTGGGGAATTCGAAATATATGAGGCTTCTTCAAATTGGTACCATCGTCGATAACCTCGCACGGCACGTGTGGGATTTCTTACGAGGGGAACTGGTGACATGCGATTTCCTTCCACATGTCATAGGCTGAGTTCGACCCAAAGTCTGAGTCTAAGTCATCGTCGGTGCATGTTTTTTTGGAAGTAGACCGACAAATCCTGCCAGCCTTCACGAGCTGGCCCAACTCCCACTGAAGTTAGATAAAGCTCAGCTATGACTATCCTCCAGTCAGAGCATGTTCAGTATTCGATCCCCTTGTAGCAGTGATGTCTTTCATTTCGTAGGTTCTAGAAAAGCCCTCGCACATCTCATGTCCTCGAAGCTGCGTCTGGAAGTCTAAAGCTCCACACCCATTGGCAGGGAGGCTATGGTGGCTATGGTGACTATGGCGGCGGCTACCGGGACTATGGTGACTATGGCTACTCGGGCTACGACGCTCCTTATGACTACGATTCGTGGCAGGACTGACAGGGCATCCAGTTCTCTCCTTTTTGATTCTGCGCTTCGTGCGAGGTCGGAGCCACATCCGCATCCGAGCCCAAAAGCCTACACCTTCCAGTATACCCAGTGCATGTGCATATGTTCGCGTGCACGTGTGCGTATGCAGACAGAAGGGCAAGCAGCAAGTGGTAGGTAGGTAGGTAGGTACGTATGTAGGTATTTGTGTGTAGGTATGTGCATACCTGTATGCGTAGCTACCAACCTGCCTACCTGCCTATGCACACACACACATACGTGCTGCATACATGCATGCATCCGTGTGTTCGTGCATACATGTAGACAGACACACAGACAGAAAGCCAGCCAGGCAGACAGACAGACAGACAGTCCGACAAGCATGCACACATGCATGTATACAGGCAGGCAGGAAGGCAGACACAGACAGCCAGCCGGCCAGGCAGGCAGGCAGGCAGACAGACAGAGACAGACATTCAGACAGACAGAGGGACAGAAAGACGGAGAGAGACAGACAGGCCGACAAGCAGACAGACAGCTAGACTGACCGACGCGTGCACAAGACAGAGAGGCGTCCACTTGTCCATGCATGCATGCATGCGTATGCACACTCGCGCGCTCGCACACACCTGTTTGGGAACACGTTCTGCATCTTGCATTGAGTCTCTTGCATTTATCTGTAGACAAGCAACAGATTGCAGGACCACAGCCCGAAGGGCGGCAAGGGCCGCAAGGGCTACGAGCCCCCGCAGAGCTATGGCTTCTTCAAAGGGGGCAAAGGCAGGCATTCAGGGTCCAGGGTCTTGGGAATAGTGGCGAGTGGAGATAATAAGCACAACAAGAATGGCAGCTGCATTGATGATGACGATGGAGGCTTTGGTGATGATGGTAAGGCTCATGACGATGATGTTGGTGAGGTGGGCAGTGGTGATCTTGAGGAGGGGAGGATGCGGACATGGTTCACTCTCCACGTCAACACCAATACCGGTTCATTTGCCAACACCAATTTCACTGCCATAAACAAGAGCATGGTGATTCTCATCATTTCATTGTCACGAACACTCGTATCTAAATCACTACCACCGCCATCACGATGGCACACAAAGGGCCTCGAAACATGTAATGTGTTTCCAGTGGGCTTTCGCAGAGTATACTGGGTAGCACCAGGGCCAAATTACGTGGCCCCAAGAAGTTCTCTGCTGTAAACTACGAGGGCTCCCACAGGACACGAAGCCTCCAAAGTTTCTTCAGGAGTTCCTTCAAAGCAGCAAAGTTGTGGGGGAGGGGGGGGCAGAAGGGTGGTTCCTAAATTTGTTCACAACTTCTAGATTCTAGACGAGTTGTAGTCAGACGGCCTGCGGTATCCAGACTTCCGAACAGGCTTGCAACTCCTCGAACCCTAAAGCGAAATCCTGAGCCCACCCCCGAAACCCAGTCCCTCCACATCATCGTGGATCACACAGACAGACGTAGTACTGCACAGTCTTCTATGTCGCTGCTTACACTCCATGTGAGTCATGGCACTTGCGCTTCTGGTGATGGGCTTTCGTTAACCGTTATGGCAAATGCTCTTGCCAATACAAGCAGTCATCGTTTTGTCGAGCTATTCCTTTCCTCGGTTGCTGCGTCACTGTTGTTAATGCTGTGTCTTGCTGTCAGTACTGGTATTGTTTGTCATGGTTGTAAAACTCGGTTATTAGCCAATGCATGCGGTACAGAATTGCGACTTGTAGGTATTGCTGTTGGCGGTGCGGTGCGGTTCGATACTCCCTCCAGCCACACCCACGGTGGCTGGTCGCTGGTGTTTGGTGGCTGGCTGCTTTTATCGTCCATGAATCCCGATACTGCGATGTGGTGTCATGCGGTGTCGATTTATGCGATGCAGTTTCCTGCGCTGGGTATGCGGTTCGGTGACGATGCCGGCTCGCCATCGATAAGTATTGTTGCAACGCCCATGTTGGTGGTGGTGTTGGTGGTTGTGGTGGTGGTGGTGNGTGGTGGGGGGTGGTGGTGGGTGGTGGTGGGTGGTGGTGGTGGCGGCGGCGGTTGGTGGACTGATTGGGTGTGGCTTGGCTCTTGTTGCTACTCTTGTTCTTTACGTCGCATCTCATGATGAACACTGGTCTTGATTGCAATGTGGTTTCGTGATTGTTTGTCTTAGAGATTACGTGCCGAGCCTGCAGGCAAGGGCAAGTTCAAGTGAGCAGCCGACGGTGTTTTGGGCTTTGACCGGGTTTGTTTACCTCATAGATCCCCAGAGCAAACGACTACACACCTACACTACTGGCACGGACAGCCAACCATCAAGATGATGTGATTGTACTGGGGTGATCTAGGATCTATGCGCAATCTTGTGTCTGCTCGGAAAGACTCCCTCTTGCAGGGCACAAGAGCAGGGCGCGAGAGCAAGCAACCAATATGTAGAACAGCCCTCAAGACTTCATCTGTAGACGGATGTAGACAGCATGCCGAAAAAGGCCCAGATACATGCATGTACAGAACTAGTGTATATACTATTATGTGGGATACGCTCGAAAGAGCAGGCATGAGAACATATCTGCAGAGTTTGTGCACGCAAACGCAGTGCCTGATGCAAATGAAAATACATGTACACAAGTGCGTTTGTGCATAGTAGGTGTATACAAATGTATCCCCGCATACTTTGGACAGAGCATGTATGTTAAGGCATGTATACATGAAGCATGTGGCACGGGTCCACATTTTGGCCTGGAGAGTTGTCTTGAGACATCTTACACGCTTTTTGCCCGTTACCCCGATTGAGGCTGCCCGCTTCCGTTCCTTGTTCTTTTTTGTTGCGTGGAGATGAAATGGTTCGTAGATGTGCTTTCACCTGCACATGCAAACGCGCATATTTGCGTTCCGTATCACGCACGCACACACCGTATACAATACACACACATGTGCGTATCTGCATATTATATATATATATGAGCACATGTATGTATGTATGTATGTATGTATGTACATGCGTATGCATGTGTTTTGCTTATGTATGCGCACTTGTATATTTTATGTATAGTATATGTATGTGCAAAAATGCTTAAACTTAGATATGTAAGTGTATGTATATATATAGAGGCATATAAGTATAGATGGGTAGAGGTATATGTATATATGATATGTAAATCTACACATATACATGTATATTCAGAAGTATACGTGCATATTTACATGCAGGGCTCATGGACAAGACGCTGTGGGAACGTTAGTGGTTAGCTGCTGGGACATATACACTCAAATGACACACGACACACAAAATCCCGGGAAACTGCCTTCCTCTTGCACTGAGCGGCGTGTTGCTTCTGCCTGCAGCATGAAGGTCTTGCATAGGTCTCGGTTTGGAAGACTAAACTTCTCTAGATTGTGGGATGTGAAAGTGGCCCTAGAAACGAGTTCCGTGAAGGGATGCCATGTTCAGTGACTAGGCTTAGTAAGAGCGGCAAGAAAGAACCCCATCAACACAAGAAAACCTGCGTTTCTGCAGCTTTGGTAGTTCTTCAGTGCTCGGCTGGCTCTTGAGCCCAGCGGGACAGGCACAAAAAATCAGGGCCAGAAAAAGCACAGGTATGCCGGGGTCCTGTTGTCACTGTCGTTCTAGGCTTTTGGTGTGTTGGGGTCTTTGGGCTTATGTTTTGTGGTTTGCGGGTATGCACAACATGGTGTTGTTGATGGTGGCTCATAACAGCCTCGAAGGTTCAGAGGCTTCGATTCTGCCTCAGAGACCTGGGCAATGGCCGCAGAGATGAGCTTCCAGGTGTCAGGGTTGTTTGGGTTTAGCGCCAGGGTTTAGAGGTTAGGGGTTTAGGGGTTTAGGGCTTGGCCACCTTAGGGTTTAGAGCCGATGGAACTGTTCACGAACACGGCTGCAGACAGTGGCATCTGCCCAGTTTGGTGCCACCAAACAATGGCAAGGTCCGCCAAGACTTATCGCCAGATTGACAGGGTCTGGTGCCAGTAGCCGACAGAAGCGTGCGAGGGAAAAACTTTTTTTGAATACAAAAGAACACCACCTTTCAGCTAAGCAAGCAGTCATATTTCATCAGGACCTCATGCACTCGTGCAAATACCGGCAGTATACATGGGCAAATAGATTCGAGCGTTATACTTTGGGCGCAGCCCATCTGTTTACAGGGAAGCACCGGCACCGATGCATCTGTCGAAATTGTTTAACCTGTTGGGCATGGCCACTCGTACAAAACGTGATTCCCCGACAGTGCCGTGCTCGTGCAGCCGTGCAACTCTCTGTCTGTCGGGCGACACCGTCAACACCTACGGCGGCATCTTAGAAAAGAGTGTGTTTCTGATCTGCGCAAGACGACTGCAACTGCTGTGGCAACGGATCTGAATCTAGGGGATCTTTGCAAGGCTCGATTCGTTTGCCTTGCCCTGTGTTTGGCAGGCTTCTACGGGATGACCACGGTCAAGATGGTGGTAGTGAAGATGATGAAACGATGATGATGCTGCTGATGATGATTTTGATGGTGCTGAAGCCCAAAATATAGTCGTCAATGCTGTCGTGTCTTATGGTCTGTGTACGACTTTCTCTGCCACAGCCCTCGCAGACGAAAGATGAGATTGTCAAGTTCATCAATGGTGTCATCGAGCCACAGACCGAGACGTCCTCCAGCTGCATTTACTATAGGGCTTTAAATTATTACCAACTCCAGTTTGGGGGTTCCTCATGGTAGTTATAGTATAATATACACCCAAACCCTATTCTAATCGTTAAGGCCCCTATATTAGTGGGCTTTGCATTGTAGGTGTCATCTAAGCTGCAGCTATTGCACACACGACCTTTTGAAGTCGTGCCCAAGGCCTTTAGCTGCATTGCGCTTCATGTGCTGATAGATGGGTTTGGGAGTTGAAGAGCCCGAGTATTTTGGATACAGGCAGCCTCGCCCCAACGTTTTTCATTTTTACGACCACTTGACGTACGGACCAGTATGTATTGTTATCGCAGCTTCATACTATTTCTGTTTCCTTGCTGTCGATGACATCATTGTCAGCAGCATCATGATCTACCTCGGGTCATCAAGTTTTTTCCACGAGAAGTTTTGGCATCGCTCTCATTCGCTTGTTACAGACATGCTGCCGCTGTCGTCCAGTGCCGTCCAGGTACAATCTGGCCTTGTTCTCCTCGTCGGGCGTCACGGTGGGACCTCCGGCTTGCCAAGATGCGCATGCAAAGTCTATTTCCCGCCGACCCGGGGTCAAATATGAATAGTAATGAAGTCAATAAGAACTGGTCGACATGCAGGGCTGGCGACCCAAGGTTAACATGCAACAAGTTAAATTCTGCATCTCGGGTGGAAACCCTGCATGTAGGTTCATGCTGCCCGAGACACGAAGCGTGTTGCAATTCAGGCTAGCATTGTTTGCATCTGTGGCAGCGAAAAACTCAACGAAAACCAGCACGTCGGCCAGCCAGTTCCCCTGCAAGGAGTGGTAAGCTGAAGAACACTTAGAACCCTAAACTTAAACCCTAAACCGCAACAAAAGGATGAGCAAGGAATGAGACACTCTGCCTGCCAGACCTGGTGTCCACAGTTTCAGAGCAAGCTGGATCCGAAGCCGCCTGCTTGCAAGATGGAGCTTAGTGTTCGATTCAAGCTTGGGAGATCGGGTTTTGGGTACCGGGGCCCCGGCCTGAGGCATGTCGGTCGAGGGTTCAGAGGCGGTCAAGATCCCAACCCGATGGTCCCTTTTCGCACGGAAACCACTCTGAGCCCGGGTCTTTGGCCGGACCTGACCCGCCTCTGCCGACTGAGGAAAGGCTTAGCAGACTCGCTCAAGTTGGCTTCCCAGATTTGCGGCGATTGCTGAGACTAGATTAGATTTTTTTGCAGGAAGGTATGTAAGGTTCATGCTAAGATACTAGGGCACTTGGGTTTCCCGGAAGCTTTGACTCTTGCATGTTGAGACATCTGGGCCTGGTATGTTTTCTTATTTAAGAGGTGGCCTCGTTTGTCGCAGTTTGTTTGTGTCCTGGGGCATGTTTCTTCCTGCGTCTGCTGGTGTCTTGTGAGCATGTTTTCGAGCTGTGGGTTCAAGGGCTTTAGGCCCTACACCTGTCCGTGCCGTCCGAGAAGTCACGCGGACCTGCTTGCACGGTTTCACGTTTGAGACGTATACAGCTAATTAGCACCAACCTGAAGGGTGAATTGTTTAGAACCTCTTTATCTCCCTGAGCCCGAAGGTGGCTGAATAAGAACATGACCGCCAAGAGCTGTGCAGCTCAAGCCTATCCGCCGGACCCGTCTCTCAGAGTTCCCGATTTCAGGTTGTGGCTTCTTGCAGTATAATGAGTTTGGGGTTAAAGGTTTAGGGAGAGGAGGCGGTGGGACAGGAGCTGGAGCTTCTCTCTTGCCAGTGAACCGCAGCTCAAACGATCAGATAGATGTGAGAATCTCACGATTCATTGAGGTTTTCTGGAATCCCTCATTTAGGGATCCTTACACCTCATCCTCGCGTGATCTGTTGGGGCCTTACATGACAAGGCACGTCACTGTTCAAGCTATCGGCAAAACGTGGAGTACCATACTACCAGACTACCACCATTTGCAGCTCCGGCGGCCCCATCACAATTCTAGACTGCTGTCACTGTTGCAATCCTTGCAACCATTAGACCACCAGAACCATTACTTGATGTCATAGGCTATATCGTCATCGCCTCATGACAGCTGTTGTCATCGTCGTCACCGACGCGTTTAAATGAACAGCAATCAAAAATCCAGCTGCATGCAGAACGCAAAACCATCTGCATGTTCGCGTCTTACTTCCAATCTCGCAACGCAGAGCCGAGAGCAACACACATAGTGTATCTCGATCATTCCGACTTCCTCTGTGACCCTAAACCCTAAACCCTTCCTAGCTTCCTTTGATGCTCGCTTAAAACAGACCGGAGGACTGGGTCTCGGTACTCACCAAGCAGCAGCCCCAACTCTGGGGGTTAAACAGGTTTAGGGTTCAGGGTTTGTCTGCCAGGTGGCGTGGAAGCATCTGTGTCCAGGGTCTTCGATTGCATGATGCATGGTTGCTTTCCATGTCCACGGTTGCAGTATGTCACTATGTTGCAATGACCAGAATGTCAAGAGTGCTCCGTAATCTGGCTGCCGCAGGCTCTGAAAATCCAATATGCCTGAAACGTAGTATAGAAGCCTGAATAAACTAGTAATGGGAATGCCATTCCTCAGGGTTCCCTGTTACACTGTAGTACAATATTCCGCAAAACCCTGTTCCCATTTTTAAGGCCCCTATATGATAACCCTTGTAGTAATCCTCATCGAACCCTTGAAGGAACTGGGCAGGAACCGTGGTCGAATTAGTAAGGCCTTTTTATGAGTCACAGACTCAGAAAGCAAGTCTGAAGCCGAGCAAGAGAAAAAAAGGTTCGTGGCGGAAGGAGTGACGCTTCCCTGGCGGATATACGTCTCCTGGCCTGCACTACAGCTTTGGGGTTTAGGGCTTTTGGCCTCCTTCCCCAAACTCTATGCACTTTCGGAAGCCATCAGGGGTCATGTCCTAGCATTCTCTGTCGTTGAGATGCATGTGACGAAGACATCCCACTACGCTCCCTGGCCCTAAGCCCTTAACCCAACAACCATGAAATTGAAGCTCGACGCCTATACCCACCAGCCAGCCAAACAGCTGGAAGATGAATGCATTGTGCTGGCTAAGGTTTGCTGCTCCCGGGCCCCAGAGGTGCAACTCAGGGGAAGGCTTTGACTTTCGCAGAACTCGGGCTTAGTTTTATTCAACGACGTGAAGAACAGGATCTCCCTTTTGCAGACGGATTTATTCATCATGGGTCTACATGAAGCTTCCTGGCTTAGTGTTAAGAGCCCAGGCCTTGATTGTGGTTCACGCATAGGGTTGAGTGTTCAAGGTTTGTGGTTTAGGTCTCGGGCCTTAGGGCCTCCTAAAGTGCCTTAGATCGGCTGGGAGTCTGTGTAGACTTCGAATTTGGAGCTTTCCGTCCGACATGGTTTAAGGCGCGCAGGGTGTGGGCTTTCGGGTTTATCAGGCAGACGTTCATTGAAATTTATGCCATACCGTGCCATACCTTAGAGAAAGTGGTTCTGCTCTTTGAGAACCTCTCGCCTATACACTCTACACAGTGTTCGTGGGCCTGTTGCTCATGCTGTCGAGATCGGTTGAGTCGGCAGGATGACTATAGTCAGGTTTCGGACTTGGTTTTCGCGATTTGGACTTCGGTGAGGGCTCAGGGTACAGGTGGCCCAATTTTGTTTAGAGTCTTCTTGCCGTGGTTCCTTGCTGTGACGAAGCATCAGCTGGTGAACGATTCATGAGTAGTCAAAAGTCAGGTTCGTGGTCAGAAGCGCACTTCTTTCTCACAGGATGCTAGTTTTCCTGTGATGGTGTTGCCTCTACTGCTTCAGTGGTGCGCCACTTAAGGGTTCTGTATCTGTATCTAAGGCAATGCACTGCGCACATTACAAAGCTGATTCTCCGAAGCTACAAAACCAGACATGCCCAAAGCCTAGACTCTCAAACCAGAATCAGCAACGCCGCCAACCGCCGCCAACCGCCCTAGACCCACTATAACGTCTTTCACGGCCATCTCTCACACAGGGGCGTACGGAAGAAGTCTTAGAGCTCATCGCCCGGCACTTTGAGCGAGTCCAAATGCAGTTGATCGCTGGGGGTATCAAAGAAGGGCTCAAAGAAGGGTGCCGAGTGCAGCTGGCACAGAGCAAGGACGCACGCACTTGGAGTGAGCCGACAGAGTGAATTTAAATCAGATCTCTGACATGTCGACCCCAAATACGAGCCCATATGAGGCGTTGCGGGCTTGGGCAGGTACGGTGAGACCTGACCCCGCGGCTTCATCGCTTGTTGATTTGTGGGTAACTAGTGCTAGGCCGAGCAGACGAATTGCTGGGGTCGCAAGGGCATCTCGACGCTTGGCAGCTGCCGGCAAGTTGTCCCAGGCCCACTTGCGGAGCACCAACGAGTCTCCCGCCAAGGCATCAGTGTTGCTCGTGAAGACCCGATGGAAATGAGAAAGTCCAGGGTATCAGGGTAACAGGATAAAGAGTTTCGGAGGGTCTGGTTCTGTTCTGAAACACCTACAAATCTTCCAAGGTGCAGGAATTTGGTGACCGCTTTGTGTTTCGGCGGCTTTGAGCGGATTTAGTTCGCGCTTACTCCAAGGCCTATGATATTTCTACTTGGTGCCTTAGGTGCTGGTTCCCAGCCCATGGTCTTGATCTTTGAAAATGTAGGGTCCTACGTACATACAGTAAACCCTGAAGCCTGTAGGCTGGATCATCGATTCTAACGGTGCTATTGTCGTGACCTGCCCATGTGACCGTTCCTACTATTGCACGTAGTAAAGTTATCACCGGTTCTGAACCCTTAGCCCGAAGCCTTAGATCCTTCACTCCACCCGAAACCGTCTCTCGCCTAAGACCTTTGGGAGAGCCCTTACTCTAAAGCCCCTAGTCCCGAAACCTAACTAAACCCCACCGCCTAATCAGTGAAACCGCGACCGCAGAAAGCCTACGTAGCCCCAGATAGCACACCGAAGCCCGGAACTCCGAAACTGTAACCAAACCTGCAAGCCTTCGGAAAACCTCTCCCTACAACTATCTAGCCCTTTGCCCTGCAGCCTTAGAACCCTAAACCCAAAGCTCCACAGACAGCCTACCAGATCCTGCAAATCCCTAAAAGTCCCAACTAACTCTTCAATATCCCATCGAGACCCTTCTAAGCACCAGCCTACCGAACCCTGCGAAAGCTTTTTCTAGAACCCATAAAACTCTAAAACCATCTAAAACCCTACTAAACCCTAAACCCTGAGCCCCCAGACCCAAAAATCCTAAGCCCCCACTAAACCCTAAACCCCCTAAACCCTAACACCCTGCTAAACCCTGAACCCTAAACCCTACTAAGCCCTTGATCCTTTCAAAGCACCGGGGAGGGAGAGCCGCTTCTTCCCCTGAACATCGTGGCCTTTGATCCGACGATCGTCGGCAACGACGAGGAAAAGGCAGAGCCGTTTTCGTGCCTTTAGGGTTTAGGGTTTGGGGGTTTGGGGTTTAGGGGTTTAGGGGTTTAGGATTTAGGGGGAGTTGTAGTGTTTTGGTGTGTGTTTTTGAGGGTTCTAGGGCCCAGGGGTTTTTGGGCATGGCTTGGCATTTTGGAGTCTTGAGGGCTGGGGATAGCATGCTCGAGGTAGCGAGGTTGTCAGACACGCAGGGCCTATGCAACAATAGTAGCAACAGTAGTAGTTTAATAGTAGCGATACTAAGAATAAGAATGGATTAGTATTGCTCAAAATAGTAGTAGTAAGAAGACGAGCACTAATATAATAATAGCAATAATTTACTGTGTTTTTGGTTTTTATGGTTGCTTGGCACCTTTATGTCTTGATTCCAGCCAGTCCTTGAGCTGGAGGCCATGCACCGTTTAGTCTTTTGTTTCTGCGTCGCCCATAAGACGTCACGTTGCCGGATTCCCTTTTAGGATCCCTTTTATAAGGGTGCCGTAGTAGTTTGGGCCGAAACGGGGAAGCCAATATAGAGAACTAGCCGTACGATGATGTGTCGTTGTCCATAGCTTTGGTTCCATACCACCCCGTGTGATCGCTTCAGCCTTTCAGGTGTTCTTCACAGATGTTGCCGGGCGAAGAGCTCAGCCAGAGAAGTGCATCGAGCGTCGGGGCGATAGATTCATGGAGCCAAGCAAACACAATTTGGGATCGGCATAATTTGATGTGCGATAGAATTCTGCAAGAGGGTCCTTCTTACAACTCCACTATAATATGCCCCAAGACACTATTCTAAATCTAAGGCCCCTACATATCCCAATATCATTACAGGTGCTAGAGATTCGCCCTGGCTTCGTAGTGTACAATTCACATTCGACGGTTTGAGAGAGATTTACCCCTGCCCTTTCCAACTTCGGGATTCTGCAAAATCCGATGCTTGATGCGACACAGTGCACCTACTGTAGAAGTTTATCAACTTTGGTGGCCGGACGCGTCGGATCCTCTGGGTTTAGAGTTTCCGGGCCTTTGGTTCTTTTTAGATCTTAAAGCAGCTTCAGTCGGGATGAGTGGAAAGCTATCGCATCCGCTACACCTAAGCCCACAATACTGATGGAGCATCGACGTCAATCTCTGCTTTGGTTTGCCATAAAGGGCCTGAACGCTTGGGGGATCGCAAGATTCACATCCTATCTGCAAGCTCGAAGCTGGTGATCAAAGTTGGATCTGATTTTCCAGCCTAACAGGATCTTTATGGTGCTACAGCTCCTCAAAGCCTGTGGGTCCGTGTACCTGTACACCATGTACTTCATGATGCTTCTCAGCACGGAACCAGGGAACTACGAGGTTCAGGGCTAGTGTGTCGAATGCACGCGCAAGGGTTAGTATCAGGGGTCGTGCCTTCATTACTTCTATGCCACTAGAGTTTATGGGAACTGGCCAGGCCAGATGGGAATTTCCTCATCGACACTTCTGCAGAGGCTCGTGCAGCAGTGTTATTTAGCCCAACCCGTCCCAGAATGAAGATCTTCATGGGTGAAAAGTCTAAGGCAAATGAGGGAAAAAGACCTGGTTCGCCGTACGTCATGCGCTTGTGGGATGTGATGCGACGCACTTTAACCACGTGTCGCAGTCTTTGTTTTCCTCGCCTTCCTGTGAGAGCGCAAGCTCCGGGTTGAGTTTTTGTTTGGAATCCCTGTGAACCCATGCCCTCGCCCCGCACACGACCATACAAGTGGGACCCTAAAATCCCTGGGCCTCCAGAGCTTCGAACAGAGAGGCAGTCGGGTTCGTGACGCGACCCAGCATAGCAGTCCCGAGCTGTGGATGAAAAACCAAGACCAGGCCACCATAAATTCCTTCAGCACTACACCCAGAAACCTGCCGATGCTCCATTCCCGTGTTTTGTGTCGGACAAGACTGGACGATTGGCACACGGCTAGTACATTCACTCGAACTTTCAGTTGTCCAGACCCTGCTTCCAAATACAGTTTCTTGTCCATCGATTTCACCTCCTCATTCGGTAGCATGCTGTCGCGCAACTTCCAACCCTCCTCCACCACCACGACTACGGCTACGACTGCTGCGGTTGCAACCACTACAACTACGACGACTGCAGTTACTGCTTCCACGACCAGACGACCATTACCTGTACATTTACCACTGCCACTACGACTCCTACTGCTACGCCTACTCCTTCTCCCCTTCCTCCTACTCCTGCTTACCACCCCTACTTCTCATGCTGCCACTACTCCTACTCCTACTCCTACTCCTCCTACTAAGGCTCCTCCTCCTACTCCTCTACCTCTACTACGCCGATGACTACTACTACTACTACTACCACTACTACTACTACCACTACTACTACCGGTACAACAGCAAACTACTACTACTACTACTACTACTACTACTACTACTACCACTGCTACTACCACTGCTACTACTACTACTACTATTACTACTACTACTACTACTACTACTATTAATACTACTATTAATACTACTATTAATACTACTACTACTACTACTACTACTACTACTACTACTACTACTGCTACTACTACTGCGACTACTACTACTGCGACTACCACTACTGCTACTGCTACTAGTACTACTACTACTACTGCTACTACTACTACTGCTACTACTACTACTACTACTACTACTACTCCTACTGCTACTGCTACTGCTACTACTACTACTGCTACTACTGCTACTACTACTACTACTACTACTACTCCTACTGCTACTGCTACTGCTACTACTACTACTGCTACTACTGCTACTGCTGCCACTACCTCCACCACCACGACGACGACTTTGCCTGCTCCTGCTCCTGCTCCGACTCCTACCTCCTGCTCCTGGTGCTACTCGTACTCCTGATGCACAGGATCTCACAGCCTTGGACAAGATGCTCAAGGCCGTACAGGCATGCAGGGGGGAAGACATCGACGGGGTACCTCAGGACTTAATAACTTAAGGGCTTAGGGTTTACACATAAGCCCTTGTAGCTTTTGCATCAGTGGGTAATTATGTGACGCATTGAGGGTGCTTTGGACGGGACAATTTGTCAAGCTCATGGCTTCTAGCCTGGTATTCTGAGCCCTCGTATGACGCTGTGTATGATGGTGACAATGATGATAACGACGATAACGGTGTTGATGAATATCTTGATGACGATGCTGCTGCAAATGATGACGATCATGACGATCATGATGATGGTGACGGTGATGGTGATTACGAAATGTTCATGCTCATTATCATCACATACCCGTCCATCTTAACAACTACTAGCATAACGGCTCACATTTTTTGGCAGTTGCAGCCGTAGCAGCAAAGATGCTGCCGGGGCAGTAGCAAGAGCCGGAGCGGCGGGAGAAGTTGCCGTGCATATTGTGAGGTTCTGTCGCGAGCTCTGGCTTGCAAGAGCCAACACTTTCATGTCAACCTCAGAGAATAGGTCTGCAACCGTTGTGCGTGTGAACGCGCCTGGAGATTGAAACAACTTGCTGACAACCTGATGCGGTATAGCTTTTGTACGGGAGTCGGCCAAGCAACATGAGGCTTCAGACGCTCATTCCCAGGTCTCTAGCCTGAAACCCTTCACGACCTGAGCATAGGTAACCCAATAGCCGAAAACACCTATGCTGATCTTCTAGACCATTCTAGTACAAGGTCTAGTCACCCAATCCCACAGCCTGTATAGTTCAAGAAGACGATCGGTCTTGCGGGAAAAGTCCGAGGTCAAGCGAAAACAGCTGGACAAGCTGAACAAGAAGCTCGACAAGCCGGAGCCCTGAAGGGCCCAGGAAGTATTTCAAGTCGGGGCCCATAAAATCAAGCATAACAATGCTATTCCTCAGAGTCTTAGAGTTCCTTATATTACTTTATAGATTTACACTATGTAAGATATCCGCCCCGAAAAAAGCATAGCCCCATGCTCAGTATTAAGGCTCCTACGTTACTCATGGATGGGGCTTAGATGCATGGATGCTAATATCACGCACTAAGGAGGAATCATGCCATCATTTCCGGTTGCAGAGGATTGCACCAAAACCCGACCGAGTTGGTCTGTAGGGAGATCCAAAGATCGAAGGCCGCAGATGGGTTTGCAGAAGTACCGCCTCAAGGATGTTCGGGGTGTTCCAGTTGATGCGACGCATGCACAGAACTGATAGCGCTTGCCTACTTGCGCAGTCTTGTGTCTTTAAAACAGCCCGTAGCCCGCAAGTTGTTCGTAACCCGGCAAAGCTCAACACCCTGAACCCTATTATAAATCTGGAACCTGGCATCGCATGATTCAGGATGGAGAATCTCTCCGATCGGGTGTCAGAAGATCGAGCGCTGCTTCAGGCATGCTTGCCTAGTATTTCGGGACAGGTCGCTAGAGCTTAGAGTCCCGGTCCTTCCATCTGCTCGGTATGTAGCTTTCTGTTGCCTGGCTTTCAATATGTGCTCAACCCTAGTTACACAGTGTCACAGCTCATCACTTGATCTGCCAGCGACAAAACGAGAAACCATCTATGCATTGTCTGGCCTGAGACGTGAACCGCGCTTGCACAGCAACGCGCCCTTGGCGATGCCTCCCGCGCAGAGATGCACAGAGTGTTGTCAGCTCCGTGTCTCTGCAAGCGCAGCCCGCAGATATATGTGTCTCGGTCGCTCCGTCTGTCTCCCTCTCTCTCTCTCTCTGTTTGCTTTTTTTCGTGTGGTTCTGTGTTGGTCTATTTGTTTGGTTGATGTTTTGTCTGGCCGGGTGTCGTGCTCGCACTTCTCTGTCACGAAGTCAAAGATGACCCGAAGCTTTTGCACATGTTTCGGGACCAAGCGGGGAGTGTCCAACATCATCTTCAAAGATGCACGGGGGCTGCACATGTAGATGCTGGTTATGTGTATACACCGGTTACATGTCTGTAGAGTCTGTAGAGCTGCAGACAGATTGATGACAGATCGAGGTGCAGCAGCACAGAACTGGCATTTGCCACGTGATAGGTGTGTATTCGCCTGAGCTGTGGTTTATGAGAATGAACCTCCGTGCAGATGCAAATAGCGCTCAACAATATGATCGCCAACGACCTGGAGCTTTGCGACTGGGCGTTGAAGAACGAGGCAGGGCGCAGCAGACGCTTATCCTTCCGAGCTGATGTCAGACATAAAAGAAGCACAGACGGTCAACAAGCTCGGCAGCGAAGAGTTCTGGTGTCGACGCTAGATGCTGCTTGACGCAAGACGTCTCTTGGGTACACGCACCCCCAGATTGGTAAAGCAAGTTGAGTGCTAGCTCCCGGGCCGTAGACCATGGCCAAGTCCGATAACCAAGTAATGTAGCAGATATAGTCCCGGGCTTAGGATGCAGGCATATAGATCTTCGGAATAATGCGGACAGCACGCGAACATGATTCTGTCTCTCTCTCTCTCTCTCTCTCTGTCTCTCTCTCTAAATAGATATATACGCACATGTATGCATGCATACATGCATACATACGTACATAGGTACACACATATACATACACATGCGTGTACGTACATATACATATATACACATGCATGTATATCTAGATACATAGGAACATGTCCCTAAATGTTGGTACCGTATTCAATGCGTTATTGTCCTCGATCTGTTACACTCAAGGTACGAATGTATTGCCAAAAAATGTGTGTGTGTGTACATGTATATATATATAATGCGTTATCATACATTACAAATACATTATATATGTATCTGTGTGTGTGCATGTGTTTCGTTTGACCGTCTATCTCTCTCTCTCTCTATGTCTGAAATTTATACCGAGCTACAAAGATAGATACCTATAGGCTCAGAACCTACCCCTTTTTTGAGGTATCTACGTTTCTATATAACAGATCCTAACCATAAAACTAGGTATCCTAAAAAAGGGGCAGGGTATGAGCCTCCAGGTATGCTATGCCTGGTTTTGAGTTAAGGGTTCCTATGCCAGGCCGAGCCGCCGCCGCCAGACATTTGAGGGCGCTCTCTCGGCAGTTCCATGGCGAGGGAGGCGCACAAAGGCTTGTGTCACCATGGTGTTCACCCCGAAACTCGGAAGAGCCATCCCATTACCCACCCACTCCTCAACCCGCAGCACACTCAGTATCAGACAAACAGGTCAAGAGAGGTTCCGACCCTAGATGACATCAAGCAATGCACGACTGTTGGGTATGGCTAGGTTGATAGTACTAATATGCTGTCGTACTCATGCAAAGAACCATATATGGTAGGGAAGTTTCACCGTGAAGTCTCGGATTAGTGACCTGCTGTTGGATAGCGTGCGTAGCTAGCGGATCACCGTGTCACCTCGTGCCCAGAGGCAAAGGCACAGCAAATGCCGGAGTTGCTGGAAGCGCCGGATGTCGGCATGCTCCGGCACGAAGCGGAGCTCCAGCACACTCCCTTCATCTTGCGCTGAAAATCAGCAGCAAGTCGTGTCGCACCCAGAGGAAACCAAAAAGGATCACTCGATGCTATGTTGGTGGCTTTCTGAACGATGCAAGCAACGACGAAAAGATGATGAGGATCAGGCAGGACCGCACGGCTCACACGCAGAGTAGTGTGCAATCTTGCTCTATGACGTGATCCCTTCTCTTTTCAATGCCAGCACAAGCATAGCAGCTCGACAGTTCCCTAAGCTTTCGCCTGGGTTAAACCGAAATATTTCTTTGAGCCAGGGCCCGCAGTCAAGGACTCTAATGTGAAGGAAGAGGATCTGCTTCGTGAATCGGCAGTAGCTGATCAGCGCTGGCATTGTTTGTCTCGTTGAGGCTCCAATCGATGCCCTTAGAGCCATTTCTGGTTCAGTGATGCCAAGGACTGTCAGGGACCTTTTCGAGTGATATGCAGGCTAGCTAGCAGCAGCCAGTGCATCCTAACGATTAAGATGTCCAAGCATGAAGCACCCAACAAAAAATGCGATTAGCCTGCAACATTTTTGGGCCGGGATAGAGGAGGGGTCCCCACGGAACGCTGTTAAGAGTCAATCGCTACGAAGCGTCTTTCGCCTGGCCTGTATCAAGAGAAAAAGCAGCCCTGCAGTTTCTGCGCCAAAGACCCATGCCGATAGTGCCTTGGGACAGAGCCCCCCCGAACCCCTTGCAAGCCTCCAAATAAGCCACGCCAGCCCCCCTTAGACCTCTGAACCCCGAGCCCTGCATCCTGTAGCCACGATCATTTTCCGAGCCCTCCTTGTCTTCTGAGAGGAGGGTTTAGGGCTGAGGATTCCGGGATGGATCAGTGGCGAGCCGTGGGATTGAATGCCAGGTGCCGTGGGGTTGGGGTCGCCTGATCGGCTTTCTTTTGGAACTCTCATGCAGAATGCAGAGACCCGATAGACGCTGGGGAACCTAGGACTGGAAACTAGGGTGGTGAGGCAGAGTAGGCGAGTTCTTGCCAAGAGAGTTTGCGGTGTGCAACAGCAAGTATTACTGAAGGGTTCTTGTGTTAGCATGAAGCCTAGCCAGCAAGTAGTTAGTAGTTCCAGTACATTTCTGAGCATCGAGACCCTGATGGCAGCCAACATCAAGGCGACAACACCAGCAAGAACAAGACTAACTGATCTATCTTGATAGGAAGCATCAGCAGTACGATCATCACCATCACCGCCATGCTAGGCATCACAGCTTCTCAGTTCCATCGTCGCCGGCTTCCTTCGTCACAGAAACGGCAGCAAACCGCACCATCATAGACTCAAGACCATCCCACCATCATCCGCAGCAGCATCAGCATCACCACAGGGGTGCCATCGTGGTCGTAATCCGCATGGTCGTCGTCGTCATTCACTCCCTCCGCCTGTACTGTGTATGCTTCCTCATCCCATTCCCGTCATGTTTTCTAGTGACAAGACACTCCCTGCAAACGAAATCACAATGTTGATGCATGACGCCGACGCCTAATGTGAGGTTATGCTTTCTACATATCTCCCACCAGACTTTGTTTTCAATTGCCCAAATAGCTAAAAGGACTGGCAAGTCTGTCGGCAACAGATTCCGTAACCAGCAAGCTCAAGGGCCCAAGGACCCTAAACCCTAAACCTTAAAGGTGAGCAAGTGGATGCAAGTCAATCTGAAACCTGGGACCGGGCCTCAGAGGCCTATCCCTAGGCATTTATTAGGCTGAGAGGCTTAGTGATTATAGAGTTCAGGATATAGGGCTGAAGAGCTCCGGGCTTAAGGCCCTGAGAGCTTAAGGGCTCCATTGCTGCTGATGCCATGAAGATATGATCACTGTCTACTGGGCGTGGGGTTCAGGTTGCGAGACGAGGTCTGGTCTGCAGAAACATAGAACCCCAGTCGAACCCTTGTAGAATCCCTTGCATTACCCTAACAAGCCGCACGACTCCGAACCCCGATTCCCTGAATCCGTAAAGACTAGACCCTACCTATAGTCTCCATTGTAGTTCCTTTTTTGGGTTACCTTATAGGATCCTTAATACATAATTGGTTAAACCAAAAAAGGAACTACAATGGAGACTATAGGTAGAACCTCAGGCGCATTGGGGTTCCTGACAGGATGGACACAACAAAGTGCTCAGCAATAGCAACTCGAGCTTTACGTAAATCGCCACAACTGCCCCGAGCCTGATGCCTTTGAAACGCCTGGGCCTCCAGAGGTATCAGTTGGGATTGAAACTTCTCAAAGGTTTAGGGCTTTAGCGCCAATCGTTTATGGTTTAGTGGCTTTAGGGTGAGGTTCCAGATGCTCAGAATTTAGGCCTCGAGTCAGGGGTAGGATATCTCAAGGCGCGACTACCCCGCAGATGGTGTAACTCTGGAGGACGGAAGCTTCTTTCGAAAAGTCCTTTGAACATCAATCGACCCCGAAACCCAAAAGCCGCAAAAAGGCTTAAAACTGCCCCATTCCGAGGCAAGGGTATGGGATGAGCTTCGATCCCAGCAGTCACTGGCCTGCCCTCCCATGATTCGAAGCATCGGATTATGCTTTAAGATACAAGATCCGGAGGATGCTCAGCTGAGACCCATTGTGAAGCTGTGAAGCTCAGGCTTGAGGGCTTGCCTCAGAGACTGTTGGGCTCAGGGATGAAGGGATTCTGAGCGTCTATGTTCATTGCCTGACTTGCCGTCTCGTCCTTTTCAGTTTCATGTTTTGTGTGTGACACTGCCGGTGGTGTCAAGCTCTAAACCCTGAACCCTAAACCCGACGCTCGTTCCGACGGTGCTGGATTTGGATGAACAAGAAGTCCAAGGGTTCGAGGGTGCAGCGACGCTAATGGATGGTGACGGCACGAGGACTTGCACACCTGACTGCAACGGTGATGATAGCCCTGATGTCCTGCAGCGATCTGGCTGAGTGTTTTCGTAGCAGCATGAGGGTGTCGAACACGCTTTCTCCTAGCGGGATTCCTTTGCATGCAGGTGGAAAAAGGCGTTCAAAAAAAACGAGCTTTTACTGTTGGCTTTAGACTTTTTCGTTCTTGCATGACAGCTTGTTATTGTCAACTATTGGTTTTGGTGTCAGTAGTGTCAATTCTCGTATTGATATCATTGTGTTTTTGTTGTTGTTTCGCCAGGCCTCTGTCATCAATGATCCCCTTCGTGGCAGCCGCCTTCTGCGTGGGCAGTTGGGGACCCAGGGCGGACAATGCTCCCGCGAGCATAGGGACCGGAGGCTAGAGTTCAGATTCAGGTAACTAACTAGAAACTCCATAGTAGTTCCTCTTTGTGGTCCACATTTAGAATTCTACAAGGTAATCCCTAAAGGGAACTACTATTGAGCCTATGGGTAGCTTTGCTAAAGCACAAAAGCCAGATAAATTAGCGAATCGTCGGGCAAGCGTCTAAACATTCGCGTACCGACAAAGATGTCAGGTTTGACTTGCCACCGTGGGATGAATTTCAGCTTCGGCTGGCTTATCGTGTCTCTGGATTCTAGTCCCCAAGCCCTAATTACCGTGCTGAAATTGTTCCACACTTGGGGTCTTTGAGAGCCTCGAGCTACAAAGCAGCTTCGAGTCCTTGACCGAGCCCAGAGCCGTAGTTGTGACGAGTCAAGCTCTTGAGCGGTCCATAAAACTGTGGCTGCCGATATTGCAAACAAGGGCCAACTGGTATTTGAAAATCGATCGCCGACAAATAAACCATGCCAGCGGACAGAAACATGGAATGCAACTTAAAGGCCCTTGATCAGATACCGTAAACGCCTCCAGCTTCAGGTGGGAGGGGCTTGGGGAGTTCGTGGAGACTGTTCGGGAGAGCGCTTCTCGATGGCAGGAAGCACGCGGCTACAAGTACTGAACAACTGTGTGTACGTGTAGAGATATCGATATGTATACACACACATATATATATATGTCTGCACATGTGTATATCTGAGTACATGCAAGTAACATGTTCGTGTGTGTGTGTGTTCATGTGCGTGCTGCAGTTTTGTGTACAAGATTTATGCATACACTCGTAGTTTACTTACTTGTCTTCCTGGTGCTACACCTGCCCCCGAAATTCGCAGTGTTCCTTCCTTTGGTGCGGTACAGGATTACATCTTTATTCGGAATAGCATCTGTGGCAAAGTGTTGGGAATATTGAGCTGGCGGTGGCTATTGACGAGAGTTGACATTGTTGCAACTGCATGAGATATCTGAAACACTCTTCATACCAGCAGCAATATTCATGAGTACTCTGAACGCTGAGCCTTGTGGAACATTCTGAACAATGTGAGACGCTTCTGGGAGTAAGTATCAAGCATTTCCAAAAGGACACATAGACTCAGCACCGCAAGCATGATGACCCGTTTATGAGATTCTAGGCTCTAGATGCACGCATGGAGATTAAGAAATTGCAGCACTTATAGTGTTTGACTGACCCCAAGGCTGAAGAGGTTGTCTTAGCTTACGCCGTTTTCAACAATACTCATTGTAGCGTCAGAAACACGACGGAGACTGCTGCTGATGAGAATCGTGTGGGCCTTACTACACTCTTTAAATTCGAATGGTATGGCCGCATCTGATAGTTCAGACGACGGCTGCCAATGTAGATGCAGTTAGGCGTTATGAATGCTGCGATGTTGTACAAGTCCCCTGCGTGCGGGTAAAGGTTTACTTTTTAAGCGGCACAAAGTCTACGCAGGACATTACAACGGCCGATGCCATCCACTTGATGATTTAATCCGCTCAAGAGTGGCAGCTGCCTTGGAATACTTAACACCTACAGTTGGCAAGTGCACGTACACAAACAAACCGTTGCATTGAATGCAATGCTAGTGTCGAGGTTATATGTTCTGTATACGTATGTTGCTACGGTGAAAACTAGTGCGAGTGATTACGCGGGTACTTAGTGTCAACACATGCAACAATGTTGCTACGAGACACCATCTCAAGATTGCTAGTAGCATGATATGGCCAATACTGCGGACAAAGTTGATGTCAGTCTTATTGGTCTGCAAGTGAATTGGCGCGACCAGTCTTGCATCTTTGTACTCGTCTGCACCATGTCTCTTGAAGATGGTATCGCCTCGACGGCCGACTGGCGTGCAACCTCGGGCAGCGATGTTGCCCGAGGTTGTAGCCAGTCCCCTGCCGCCGAAGCTCCTACTGCATGAGGCGGAACTACTTCGGAATGAGGATATACTTCCGGTTCAATTGAGTCTGGCACGCCGATTTCATACTCTTGAGGACGCTGTCGGTGCTCTCACGTTGCTGCATGACACTTTGGCACAGCGTGGGACAACAGAAGGCCGTGCTGTCCATTCGCAAAAAGTCTCACCAGTGTTACACTTGTGAGACTTTGCGCAGGATTTGAAATCCAGTGGCTGACCATCATCCATGCAGCAGCCTATGTACTACGTAGGATGTACTAGGTAGGATGCGGCATGGATGTTGGACAGCCACTGGATCAGAACTGGTTGATCTACATGAGGAGCTGGGCACGGGAGGCGATGTCGAGCAGCAGGAGTGCCTTCTGACTTGATTTCTTTGTTTTTTCGCAACCCATGCACCATTCTTCTGGCAGTGCATCAGTCGGCTGCACAGACTTTGGCCGACGCCGATTCATCTGAGGTCGGGAAGAAGGTCTTGGCGTGGTCATGGTGTCCAACAGAAAATGCCACTTTGCCGAAAGCCACGTTCGCGGCGTTGTTGGGAAAAACCTGCAAAGTTTGCCACGGTACTGCCGGAATGCGGATGCGTCCGTTGCTGCCGCCGCCAGTCTGCTTGTTGACAATCATTCTGCTGATGACTCCTTCTTAGATACAGCGATTCATTGCAGAGGCCATGCTCACACTCATGGAGGATTTGGTGCAGTCCAACTTACGCACCGACCATCAGGAGATCGGTTCTTGCCGTCCAGAATCTTGTGATGGTATGGCACTCGCTGAGCAAGCCTGAGCGTCAGAAGCGGGTTGGTCAAAAGGCTGTCAGACCCCACGTCAGTCACAAAGAGGCTGTTATCTGGCAGCTGAAGATGCTGCCTTTGGCGGCTGACGATCCTAGGCGAACATATGCCCAAGAGCATCAACAGCTACGGATGTCGACGAAGCCCGCTGTAGAAGCTGTTCCTACCCCAAAATCAACAGTCGCTTACATGCAAATCCCACCGTGAATAATGGTGCGCTGGAACTTCGAGGTTGGGGAGTTGAACGATCAGCGCGATGATGCCGTTGGCTCAGTGCCACGAGGGCCTTCATGATTGAATTTCCGGCTTTCGGTTCACAGGCCGTGGGGGTGTGTTCCGCCAGCGTCGTCATGGTCGTTGTCATAGCAGCACGCTTATAATAGCAGCAGTAGTACCAGCAGCGCTAGTACTACCCTGCGGGTGCGCTTCCTGTCCGCGGTTTGCTTTGCTTTATGCGTCTCGGGTGGGATTTAGACACATGTCAGTGGTGGAAAACAGGCATCAGAATTTGTTGTATTTTTTGTGGATTGTGGAATGCTGCGAAACGCATAGTTTTCGCATGCCAAACCCGACATGACGTTTGATCTTTGCCGTTTCGTGGCGAAAACTCCACGCCTGCCGTGTGTTGCACACTTTCTAGGTTTTCCGGGGGGCGCAAACACTTTATGTGTTTAGATACAGTTTACAATGTCCGTGTTGGTTGTTGTCTTGGTCGTGGTGGTGTTGTTGCTGTCGTTGTTGTTGTTGTTGTTGCGATTGTGCAGGGGCTATGGATTCTAGGACGTGTTCCTCAAGTGGTCAGCCAGTCATAATCACAATAGTCATAGCAGTCATAGGGCAGTCATGGAGTCAAGCTCGCCATAGTCATCATCATACTGATCGGCAGAACCATCGTCATCCTCCTCGTCATCATGGCCATCATGTTAGAAGCATCACGGGCGCTGTCACCATAACCATCATCATCTGTAGCATCGATATGATGATCATATTCAGCATCTTCCGTCAGCACACCCCCTCCCCCCAAGTGAAAGCCTGAACCCTAAACCCGCAACCCCAAGCCCGCCAAGTGCTGAGAAGAAACAGCGGGGTTTTGCAGACTGCGTGGATGCGGGAAGGGATGGGGTCTGGGTGGATGTCATCATGGTTCGATCACAAGCGTTTGGCTGGACATTTGTTGGACCCGTCGCTAGTACGAGTACTAGTAATTACTAGTACTAGTACCAGTACTAGTACGAGTACGAGTACTAGTACTAGTAGTAGCAGCAGTAGCAGCAGTAGTAGCAGTAGTCGCAGTGGCAGCAGTAGTAGCAGGAGTCGCAGTAGCAGCAGTAGTAGCAGGAGTAGCATTGGTAGCAGGTAGCAGTAGTAGCAGTAGTAGCAGCAGTAACAGTAGTAGTAGTAGTAGCAGCAGCAGTAGCGGTTTGCTGATTCCAGCCGGTTGTGCAAACCCTAGACCCGAAAGCGCGTGACCCTTCGACGAGACTTCTAAGCCTGAACTCGAAAACTTGTATTATCTAGCCCCGAAGCACTGGATACTAAACCCTAGTCGTTAAGCCCTACCTTCAAACACTTTAGCAGACTTTTAGGCCTTGTGAACGCCTGTAAAACCCTGATGAAACCCTCCGAGACCCCATAAACCATTCTGTGCACTCAGGGTGCAATTGATCCCAGTACGGTCGCACGCCGGAGCCCCAGGGATCACCCTGAGTTGAGCTTCGGGAAGTTCATGAAATCGTCCAGTTTTCGGATCTGGGTTGCTTTAGGGTTGAGGGTTTGGGACTCTAGGTTCGGATCTATTTGAGGGTGTGGGCTTTAGGGCTTGTGGCCGTTTTGGGGGGTGCTTTGGGGCTGCAGGCTGTCGTAGGGTTTAGTGTTGGGGTTCTAGGGGCTTAAGCGTTCAGGATCTAATGTACTGGGTGTAACGTAAGTAAGAAGACCTGGCTACCCCATGGTTCCGTCCGGTTTCTTATTGAGGACACTGTTGCTCTGGTGATATGGGGCTTCTTCAGGTTCTTAAACCAGCTCAAAATTAGTCACGATGATTCAATGATGAGGGGCACTGCAATCACTGCAATCATCCAAAAAGATTGACAATTGCAGCTACGACATGTACTTGTTCGTTTTCCACCAAGCAGCGGCAGCAACAAAATCTCCAGTTCCAGCAGCCTCACAGCAACACCAGCAACAAAAGCGAAGCAGCAACAACCACAACAGCAACATCAGCAGCAGCCACAACAATAACAACAGCAGCCGCGGCGACGACAGCAACAACTAAAAGTAGCAATAACAGCAACCACGGCAATCGCTACAACAGCAACCCGGATCACGACCACGACTGGACGGCGCAAGCAGGGACAGCATGTTGGTGATCAGCTCCGAAGCAGCTACGCACAAACTGGGATTGTCCTGTTCGAGGCCTCTTTCCACACCAAAGTTGGGCCTGCGACTGAAGGCTTTCACAGCTATTGCGAGCAAATTGAGAGCATCCGCCTGTATACTAATGCCCTGAGCCAAGAGTAGAATTTTTCGACCTCAAGGCGAGCGAGTCGCGACGACGACGACCACGACCAGGACAAAAAACACCAACAATAACAATATCAGTAACAAACGCCAGCAAACAACAAACAAGCAAGCAAACAAACAAACGACAACATTGGCATCAACATCAACAACAACATCACCATCAGCAACAGCAACAGCAGCAGCAGCAACAACCAACAGCAGCAGCATCACCAACGCCAGCACCAGCACCACCGCCACCACCAACAACAACAACAACGCCACACCATCGCCAACACCACCACCACCACCACCACCACCAGCAGCAGCAGCAGTAGCAGCATCATCATCACCGCCAACAACAACAACCAGTACCACAACCACAATCACAACGACGATGACAACCACAACAACAACAACAGCAACAGCAGTATCGACAACAACGGCAGCAACAACAATAATAATAATAATAATAATAATAATAATAATAACATCAATAACAGTAACAACAGCCACGACAACACCAACAACATCAACAACAACAACAACAATAACAACAACATCAATAACAGCAACAACAAGAACGACAACACCAACAACATCAACAACAACACAATAACAACAACATCAATAACAGTAACAACAAGAACGACAACACCAACAACAACAACAACAACAACAACAACAATTTTGTTGGACGCTGAGCGAGCGGGCTCTGCTCATAGCGGGCGAATCAGAAACTTCGAGACGTGCCGTAAGCCAGCGCCGCCCCTTAGTAGCTGACCTGCCGACATCCTCAGAGAAGGAAAAAANTGGACGCTGAGCGAGCGGGCTCTGCTCATAGCGGGCGAATCAGAAACTTCGAGACGTGCCGTAAGCCAGCGCCGCCCCTTAGTAGCTGACCTGCCGACATCCTCAGAGAAGGAAAAAAAAGGAGCCGTAGCAAGAAACTAACGAAAAGTAGGGCCTAGGGGAAAAGAGTGGCACCGCATACTGTACAGTGCAGCAGCAGCTCTTTGAGCACTTGCTACAAGGAGACAGGTCGCTGGACTTTGCCATCAGTTCCCTAGGGCGGTGCCCTCGTTGTTGCACAGGCGTTGCCCGGCAATTCCTGACGCTTCCTCAAGTGACAGCTAGGCTCACTGATCTTGGTCATCTAACCTCCGTCACCCTCAGTGTGAGTCATTGCGTCCAGTACTCACGAACTGGCAGCCGGCGGGTAGTACTCAGAAGAGCCGTCTCCCAGAGTTCCCGTCTAGTGGCGTCCCACACTAGGTAACTCCCGACTACCAGCGATGGGCCGTAAGGATGGTTCGTCGTCAGAGCGCAAAAAAGGCCGTCACTCCTAGCACTGCCTGACCCCGTCGGTAGCAGGACAGTAACGAACACAACTGGGAGGGCCGTAGCCGTAGCCCGACACCCATAGCACAGCCAGCGCGTCCGCTTAACGACTGTACCCAGATGTGTCGTGGAGCCGTACCAAGGTAGACAGCGTGGCGGGACTGAAGACGTAGGCCTGCTCTTCTGAACCTGAGTCCACGGTGTCCCAACCNCTTAACGACTGTACCCAGATGTGTCGTGGAGCCGTACCAAGGTAGACAGCGTGGCGGGACTGAAGACGTAGGCCTGCTCTTCTGAACCTGAGTCCACGGTGTCCCAACCTGCGCCTTGTTTTGAAAACAAATCTGGCCCGGCGGCCTGTGGACAGGCCTCCCCCTCAAGAGAGGATAGCCGTCCCAGGCCCTCAAGGGCACCCCATAGCAAGAGAAGACACTGGGGCGCACATCGGGGCCAGCATTGGGANTGATCTTGGTCATCTAACCTCCGTCACCCTCAGTGTGAGTCATTGCGTCCAATACTCACGAACTGGCAGCCGGCGGGTCGTACTCAGAAGAGCCGTCTCCCAGAGTTCCCGTCTAGTGGTGTCCCACACTAGGTAACTCCCGACTACCAGCGATGGGCCGTAAGGATGGTTCGTCGTCAGAGCGCAAAGGCCGTCACTCCTAGCACTGCCTGACCCCGTCGGTAGCAGGACAGTAACGANTAGCAAGAGAAGACACTGGGGCGCACATCGGGGCCAGCATTGGGAGGATACTTTCGAGCCGAAGGCCATATAGCTGCATCCATCCTCTCCTGTGTTCGACTTGTTCCCAGGCGCTGGCAGCTTAGAAGCGGTGCTGCGCAAAAGGTTCTCAACGATAGCGGAGGAGTTCGATCGCACTGTCTTTGTCGCAGTCGGCGGCAGTCTACTCTGCCTTTGGAAAAAGGTGTAGTGTCCAGAGNGCTTAGAAGCGGTGCTGCGCAAAAGGTTCTCAACGATAGCGGAGGAGTTCGATCGCACTGTCTTTGTCGCAGTCGGCGGCAGTCTACTCTGCCTTTGGAAAAAGGTGTAGTGTCCAGAGCGGACTGCTCAACATGCACAGGCGACCCGGGCCCTTCTTGTAAGAGAGTGCTCGCAGAAGTGCAGAACCAAAGTGCCAACAAAACTGCGCCGAAAAATGCTTCAGCTGTCCCTGGGTATCTTGTCCAGAAGTGGAAAAGTCGAAGACAGGCAAGGAACGAGGCCTCGTCTCGACAGCTTC
>BGNK01000370.1:0-30551 GCA_003297005.1 Symbiodinium sp. clade A Y106 | reverse complement strand
AAAAGAGCTTCGGCGGGAGAAAAACACTGAGGCACAGTCGGCGCGCCATCCGCTAGTTTCGCAACACCAGGAGTGACCCAAGTACTGCTCCTTCCACCGCGCGGACTGGTGGAAACCCTGCCGCTTACCTCGTTGCTGTCTTGTGCGACGTTAGCTGCGAGGCCCGGGAATTGGGACCCGGCCGACCACAGAGGCTCTAGGCTGGGGCGCACGCAATATGGCTCAGTCGGTCGGACAACCTTTACGCTTCAGGAAAGGAGCCTGTTGCGAGCCTCTAGAGTTTACACCCCTGGCCTGGTTAGCACAGCTACACTGCCTTCTGTGATCCGTGGCGGCTACAACAACAACCACAACAACCACAACAACAACAGCAGCAACAACCACAACGACGACGACGACAACGACAACGACGACAACGACGACAACGACGACAACGACGACGATGACGACGACGACAACAACAACAGCAGCAACAACAACAACCACCACAACAACAACAACCACAACAACAACCACCACCACCAACAACAACAACAACGACAACAACAACACCAACACAAGCAACCCGGCGACTCGGGCCCCAAACCCGGACCCGGAACCCGGAACCCGGGACCCGGGACCCGGAACCTGGACCCGGGACCCGGAACCGGAACCCGGAACCCGCACCCGGAACCCGGAAGCCCGAAACCCGGGACGGGACCCGGAACCCGGAACCCGGGGCCCGGACCCCTTGGTGCAAGGAAAACGATATCCCCCATCAGACTCCAAAAACAAATGGTTTAGGGACGGTACCCCTGTGCCCAGAGCGGAGTCGGTTAAGTATCTCGCCCCAACAACTTCTTGGACCATCTGCTTGAAATAGCTTCTTACCGTAAACGAGCCCTCACCATCGAAGGCTACAAGAAGCTCTGTCAGTATGGGATAGCGAGGAATTAAGCTTCGTTCTGCCGGTGTTGCCGTACGGTCTTGTGACGCAGTAGCTCGTCAGACTCAATGGTTTTTACTTCGGGTACTTATATCGGGGTATTGGGGGAAAGGGCGGTTTCTATTCCAAAGTAACCAATCGTGCCGTTTGGTTGCAAGCCGGTTGCTCCAGAAGGCCTGCAGATCACCGTTTGCAGATTGAACGTGACTTCCTTCGCTCGGTCACCGAACACCTCCCCATGAACCACTGTAGGCTGTAGGGTTCGAAGCTCCTGCATGGATAGGATCAAGCTTCGGAGGAGGAAGCGCGGCGGGCAAATTCCATACCAGGTAGAAACCACTGCGCTATATGACTACGGCATGTTGGGACAACTTGTGACCAAAGCCGAATCCGGTCCTAGCCTTTTTTGGGCCACTCGCAAGGTATGCCTAGCTAGACACGTAAGAGAGCTAGAGTTGGAGCCAGTGCATGCCAACCCGCGCACAGGGCCGTGATAAAAACACTCATAAATATCATACGTATGTGTGCATAGGTATATAACAAATGCATTAGCATCTACCTATACCTATATCTATATCTGTATCTATGTCTATCCCTGTATGTATATCAATATCCATATCTATATCTGTAGCTGTATCCATATCTATACCTATCTCTATACCTATACACATGTTTATAATTGTCTATTTCTATGTCTATGTCTATGACTCTATCTCTATTTACATCTATAGCTGTATCTACAATCTATACCAACATCTACATGTGTATCTGTTTCTATAATCTATATCTATGTCTATATCTTTCTCCGTGTATCTCGCGTTTATTTCTACTCTCTCTCTCTCGCTCTCTTGGGGTGTGCGCCGCGTGGTTTCGCCCGTAAGACTGCATTATCTATGTATGTTTGCATGTCGGTCTAGACAGCAACGCAGCCAGACAGTGGTTTTCCTTCTCTTAGGTTACTTTGGACGGCCAGTCGAGCGAGGCTGGATCGCAGTTCACCTGCTCCAAAGAAGTCTTGTAGTGAATGAGGGTACAAAGCTAAGTATCGTGTCTCAGATATTCCCAGATCATTCAAGTGAAGCGCCGCGTCACCAGCTTTTTCGCTGCTCAGAAGACAACCCGGTTGTTCCGCGGCGACGGCTACGGCCGACGTGGCGTCTCGATATTCCTGAAGAAGAAACCCCAGAGAAGGCGGGCTGTGATTGTTGCCCCCCAACATAGCTCCTTGCACATCGCTTGGGCAGGCTTATCGGATCTTCGATGCTCCGAATGCATCCTGGAAGGCGCTGCAGTGCTGTGGGAAAGCCAGTTTTGAGAAAGCTTTTCTGTGGAGCCAGGAGCAGCCCCAGTGGGTGATGCCCGACGTCGTCAAGTTTGTCTTAGCAGGTTCACCGACGGCGCAGGCGGTCGACTCTGGGTCCTTCGGCGGCAGACAGCACTGAGCACTGAGCCCAAGCCCCAGCGTTTCGATTCTTCGTCTTGTCAGCCGAGGCCGGGATCCTTCGGGCCGAGGCACGTCCCCACGCAGGCCTGCACGGATCTGCATGTCTCATGTCTTGTCTGTTTTTGGGCAGCGAGATAAGACATGCCTGGCAGGAAGCATCAGAAAAGGAGCAGCCTGGGACTCAACTGCGTTCTCATCGTGATCCGAGTTCTGTCAGTCAGTTCTTTCAGGGGAAATCCGGTGATGAAGGCTGCCCAGGCTGGGGATCCAGAATGCCTGTGCCACCAGCATTCACTTGGTGGTGTCACCAGGAAGCTCGAAAAGCCGCAGCCGAACAGTGTCGCAAGGTGCCTGCTGTCAGCAAGACTCGCTATCCACCGTACTGTGACGCAATCTGCTGCTTGGAGGTAGGGACACCACATGCACCGGGTGATTTGGCATTTCAGAGGTGGGGTGCTGTGTCAAGACTAGCGTTTAGCCATTTCCTGACAGCCTTGATTGTCAGCGACGGCACGTCAAAAGCTCAACAACTCGCAGCAACTCTGCGGCTCAAGCCGCACGGCCTGCAAGCCCAATCCGCCCAACTTAAGCCATCCTAGTGTTTGTGACTTCCGTTCCTACAAAGGAGATACGTGAGGAGCCAAGCTGTGAAGCTGTGCCGCTGCTTTCCTTCTGGACCGCCATTGCCTGCACTGACATCAGACTTACGTGGACCTGAGGCGGCGATGCCGATGCCACAGAACATCACGAAAGCGCAAGAAGAAGCGAGACTTGGAATATTTCGTTGGGGCTGGACAGCGCAATCAGGTCAAACACATCATTGGTTTTTAATGGTCTGCCACACATGTCGTCCTTGCCTGGAGTGCGAGTGCGGCAAAGGACAAGGCACTGCTTCCCAAAATCCACCAGACCCGGTGAAGTCCGAGACAGTCCACCAAGGCAGCGCTATGTCGACCAGCACGGCCTGGATCGCCTGGTGACGAAGCTGATGAACGGCCGCTGTGTTGGATTGGGCAACGCATACATGCCTCACATGTCATGCTCGGTGCTTCGGCATTGAGGCATCATTGCCGAGAAGCCGGAAGACGCTTGCCTCTAACAGGGACTTGCTGGCTCCACCTGTGTGAACCGCTGGTTTAAGTCCTCCGCCCCCCTGTCCACCATGCTTTAGAAACCTTTTTCTGCATGCAGCCAAGGATCCAAAGCTCTACATGATCAAGTGGCTTGCTGAGCGATGCAGCGACGACCAGCTTGAGAAAGGTGGCCTTGAACGCAAGAGTCACTTGGCAGTCGATCTAGTGGTACAGCCGTTCGCGCGTTCCGTTAGGGTTTGACAGTTATCAAAGCTGTCGTTGACCCGAGGAGCCGGAAAATGAAAGCAAGTGGCGGAGAAGTTTCACCCCTTGTTGTCTCACCACAAAATTCAGCTCGTCCCACCTGGGAGAATTCCACACTTAGGCAGAAGAAAAAGGCATCGAGTCCGACATGTTTGGCAGCTGTCCAATCCTCGTGTGACTTTTTCATGCGAGGAAGCGCGAGTCTGGATGGGACCGGAAGCATACGGTCCGTGTCCTGTTTGCTTGGGCGCTGCTTTGACATCATCATGGCTTTGCCCTGAGCCCCATTTCCTTTGGAGGTCCTTTTCTCCAGGGACAACGATCGCCTGCAGGCGGACCCTCGGATGCTGCGGTAGACATCGCTTAGTTACATCAGTTTAGCCTCTTGATTGGCGACGTCGTGTCAGGTAAACATGCGAAGCTATTTCGATCGCTGGAAAGCGACTTTGATGTTTATAGCCGTTTTGCAACGCTTTTTGCTGCGCGCAGCTTGACTCGGCAACAGATACAAGGATGTAGATGACGGCACTCATGAGAAGGAGCCAACTTGGCCGGAAGCCCAGCGCACCGACGCATTGCCCAACGTGTATTTAGCGCTTGCACTAAGGCGACTTCGTGTTGAGAGAAGGCCGCTGATAGCGAAGTCGGCCTCGAAGCCGTTCATGCCAAAGTTCCAGCCACAAGGCGATCGTTCTTCATGCGCCTGGTCCAGCCCCGTTGGCCCATGTCCAGCCAGGTGGAAGATATGGTCCATGGAATCCTGTTTTCTGATAATGACATTGTGAGCTGAAGTGCCGAATTCTGGTGCTGCATGGTCTCGTCTCACTGAAGTTAGATGTAGTCAGCTCTTCACGCGTACATTGGCGGTCTGCAGCCCATCGATTCACTCAAACGGTCCTGCATGGTAGAGGTTCACTCGTTATCTGGGAGGGTGTGCAGAAGCAGCATCGAACACGCCGCTTGCGGCCGGCGTTGCAGAAGAGAGCCGTGACGCCAAAGGCGCAGACTCTCGCTAGAGCTCTAGTAGGCCAGCCATGGTGAAACCAGTGACTTCTCACATGTTGCCAGGTCTCTCTGCCAGCCTGCGATTGAGAGCCCTGCCAGGTGGAGGCTCCAGACTCCTGGACAATTGCCATTGAAGCAGACGGCCATTGCAAGATGCCTGGCAGCACTAAGAACAGGATCCTGTCGGGCATCGAACAAAAAGCTCTGCTTTGATCGGCCGCAAGCTCAGGATCATGATGCAGCCGATATCAGCTGACTCTGCAGGAAAGCCCCCCCTCACCCGGCTCTGCCAAGCTACCGTCAAGATCCGTCAGCACGGTTTCATTGCCGTTGCTTGCCAGGGTTGTTCTAGGGTGGCTGCTTCTGCAATGGTCACCAAGCGCGCTCATAGCTTTTAGACACTGTAGCAACGACTTCAACGAAATCCAGGAGTCCGAGACCAGACAGTGCTTCCGCATGTCCCAGGGATTCCCCGGGCTTGCGCAACTTTTCCTGAGCATCTCGCGAGAATTAGCCCCGACCCACATGTGTGCACTGGCACAGCCATGGCGGCATATGCTCCCCGAATCGTGGAGCCTTGGCAAAGCACAAGCTACTTGCAGGGACGTGTGCATATCAAACCTTCTGGAGAGCTTCAGCCTTTTGGGGAGTCCCATGTTGGCCTAGTTGCAAGGGCTTGACATTCATCACCAACGCACTCTCGCTTTGTAAGGATGGTTCGGGACAGGAGGCTGCCATGGCTCGGGAGGTCCTCCGAAGCTTCGAGGAGGACTTTGTGGGTGCCCTATGATGTTTGGGCGTAGTGCAGATGTGAATCTCAGCCACCCCAGGCGCGGCACCTTTCAAGGGATGCCCAGGTCCAACTGGTGGGCTGCAGCCTGCACCTCGCCCGCAGCGTCAGTCGTTCCGCAGTCCAGATGGACGCCGTGTCCAGAATGTCCTGCGATGAGGATCGGCTGTGCCGCCGTCGGAACTGTGGGCTATGCGGGTTTAGCCCGACTCCCACGGTTCTTCAAGTGGGAACTCTGCGCTGTGACGCGGGCTTCGCAGGTTGCGATGCCTCTTCTTGCTCTGGGACCGCTGAAGGCCAGAAGCCCAGCCTGCCCAGCAGATCCTAGCGAAGGAAGCGAAGCGCTGATGGTCCTCCCCGCACCGGTCACTTCCTCTTTTGAGGTTGCCCTTGCGAGTGCTGTGGGAGCGATGGGAGGAGCGCACTGGGCATGGCAGCGGAGTGCCTGAGCTGCTACCATGGCACAGCATGTCCGAAAGCGGGAAGGGTTTTTCCGTCGAGGTGGTCTGGATTTTGGATGGCATTATGTGATGATGCTATGTGAGCTTACTTATATCAACTTATATCCCAGGTGGCATGAGTGTGAGGTCTTCGAGAGGTTGGCGCTTACAGTAGGCTTTCGAGAAGTTGGCTGGCCGTCAGGTTGTCGTGAGGTTGCCTCTTATCTCGTAGTCGCATTAGTTTAATATCCTTTATCGCCCCGGGGCAGGGATAGCACGAGCCGCCCCACGTCGTAACATGGCGAAGCAAGTCGTTAGCGCCAGCATCTTGGAGCTGCTTGTGTGGTGCCGTGACGAGTCGTGTTTGGAATTGTCAACCATCTCCGTGTCACTGGCGTGTCCGCATTTTCTGCAGACTGCGGCAAGCCCGATCCATCGCAAATTCCACTACATGGCATCATGCTACGAACCGGCAACTTTCTCGCTGTAACGGTGTGGTCCGCGTCCTCCGGTAAGCGCGATCCATGGTAAGTTCAAATTGGGCTCACGTTGGCGGGAGCTGCCTCACGTCAGAGAAAATCTATTGGAGGATTTGCTCATGGGAGGGCTTATAAAAGGGTTTATAGAAGGGTCTGGTACAAGGTAGAAGGGCTGGCAGAAGTTTTTCAGAGAAGGTCACAGAGAAGTTTAGAAGAGCCAAGGGTGCCTTGAAGAGGCAAGTTTACCAGGGGGTTCGTAGAATTGTTTCCAGCAGTATTAGTCGAGGGATAGTGTTCGGATAGGTGGATCAACGGATGGATGGGTGGGTAGGTGCACGGATGGATGAATGAATGGTTGGATGCATGGAGTGATGGAGTGATGGAGTGATGGATGGATGGATGGATGGACGGATGGATGGACGGATGGATGGATGGACGGATGGATGGATGGATGGATGGACGGATGGATGGATGGACGGATGGATGCATGGAGGGAGCGAGGGAGGGAGGGAGGGAGGGACGGATGCACGGAGGGACGGAGGGACGGACGGACGGATGCATGGATGGACGGACGGACTGACTGACGGACGGACGCGATGATCTTTGGTGTTGCCGCGCTGATATAAGATATAAGCGCTTCCGGGACGCTGGTTCTCTAATTGGTTGTAATGTGTCTGTGTACGAGTGCCAGCAGCCAGCAGCTCCACCTGAAAGGTGAGCGGGAAAGTCGTCGACAGGGTATCGCCAGGCCAGATGATTTGGGTGCCACTGCTTTAGCCCTTCAGCTGCAGCAAACAGCAAAACTGTGACGGCTTTCCAGTTTCGATTGGCTTTGCGCTCGGCCACTGAGGCTGCAATCGCCGGAGCCCTGGTGATGTGTCTCCAGGAGAGCTGTTCGTTGATGTCAGCAGTTGAGGCTGGGAGTTTTCCACCCATCCCCACGACACGGCGTTTGAAGCACCTCGTGAAGTGGGCACACAGGCACCTTCAAGTGCATACGTCGGAGAGATGCGCTTGACTTCGAAGCTGATGTTTCCAAGGCTTCTCACGAGGTGCAGCCCTCCTGCTTGAGCTCTGGTGCTGGGAGGGTTTCGGGTTTAGGTCTCATTTCTCAGCTGCTTGTTCCGGCAGGCCTGGAGCTCTTGCGGGCAACTGGAGATATGCTGTCCTTGTAGAGGCCCCTCTGCTAAGAACAGAAGGATGGGCGCACTGAGCGTGTCTGAGTGTAGCGTCTGCTTTCGGTGATTAGAGGTTGCATGTGCCTTCGCGTCCGAGACTCGCACGAAACCTTCCCTGCCATCATGTACGGGATTCCACCTGGCCGTCCCAGGCCGTGGGCGCAGCGCGCATACTTCCTGCATGCCATGCGAGGTGGAGGGTTGAGGCGGAGGGCTCCTCGCCGCCACCATGCCCTTTGTTTACGGTGGTCGGTGTGGTGCAGGGCCCGGCTGCATGGCGAGGGTCCTGGCCAGTCTCTCCGCCACCTGCTGCCGCTCTACCGCTTTCTGCAAAGAAGTGGGGCATCCCAGCATTCAGACCGGACTGAGAAACCTGCTCTGCACGTCGAATCTTTACTCTGGTTCAAAAACACATAGAACACGCAGGTGCAGTTGTGGAGGTGCCGGGTGCTGCTAACTGCTTTGCAATGCCTTGCGGGAACTTTGGTTTGCGACTTGTGCTGAGCAGCTCTTCCTCTCAAGCTTGCCCTCTCTCTGTTGTATAGTCTCTCGCTGAAGATGGCGTTTCAGGATGAGTTTGTCATTGGTGCGGGCATCTTGTTTGCAAGAGTTTGCAAGACCGTGAAGAGTGTTGGGGACTCTGAAGTGCTCAGGACCAATGGACACAAACTCCCTACTTTTTCCATCAAATTTGGAGCTGAAGCCACCGGGTCTGGAGCCCTGCTGGGTCAGACCCAGCCACTCCCTGCTTCCGAGCCTCAACCGTCTCTATCTCAATCGGCTCTCTAGCCTGGCATCGACATCCGCAGAGTCCGAGGACAGCGAGGAGAGCTGCAGCGACTCCTCCACCCTCTCTCCGAACTTCACCTCGCTGCTCCCGCGCCCTTCGGCGCACGAGCTCCTTCGCCAAGCGCAGCTACCGCTCCCTCCCGGCCTGACCGGCCTGGCCCGTGACGTCCCCAAGCCGCGGTGCCAGCTTCCGGTGGCGAAGCCGAAGCCGAAAAGCTTCAATTTCGCCGTTGTCTTCCAAGGCTACGATTTGAAAACACATGCAGACTTCGAGCTGGTGCCTCGCTTAATCGGGCGGCGTGGCTGCAACATGGCCCCGATCTACAACACCGGGGCTGGCGCACGTGTTCGTGGTCGGGGGAGTGGCTACAAGGAGGTCAGGACGCCTTGCGGCGACTACGAGAGGGACGAAACGCTCCAGCTGGCTGTCTCGTGCCGCTCGCAGCTCGGAAACACTTGCAGAGACTTCAATGTAACAACTCAATGATTCGCATTCAGCTTCTGAGCTTCTGCTTGGGTGTTTCTTTGTTCTGTGTCTTCTGTGCCCTCTGTGCCTTCCGCTGAGGAAGGAGATCAAGGAGGCAGCCTTGAAGGAGACCCTGGCGCTGGTGAAGGATATCTCGCAGCACTTCCGCCGCTTTTGCCGTGCCTGGGCTGGGATCTTGCATGATATTGCAACCGCTGCCGGACTTGATCTGCAACCCACACATGCATGCTTGCCGCCGAGAGGCAAGAACAAGCTGCAATGCACGGATTTGTACGTGGTGCAGTGAAGCTGGCGCTGCTGTGGAGGCAGGCCAGCTTCTCCGCACGCCAGTGGCCTTTCTCCCAAGAGTCTTGATGGCAGGACATCTGTCTGGCTTCTTGTAGATGGGACTCTGTGGGTGGCCAGACACGGGGCCGTGACCTTGCTGGACTTTCGGTGAGGGTACACCAGCACCGTGAGGGTGAGCTAGGGCCGTGCCATGCTGTGCACCAAGGTCTGATGGCATTGAGTTCGAAGCCCTGCGCCGCCGGTGCGATTCGTTCTTATTATTGTCGAAAGCTGTTAAGACAAGAGCAATCCGGCGCACATGCTTGCAGGGCTTCTCTTAAATGCTCCAATTGCGAGAGCAGTTGCATGTCACTTTGTTTCTGGAGGCAGGTGTGCAGAACGTGCCTTGACCACTCCAAGAACGTAATTACATTCTGTACAGGCACTACATGTTGAAGCCAGGGTTTCGGATTCTGCTCTGCAGTTGCTGAGCGGGACAACGACGTGTGGCGAACATGTATACGCACGGTGCATTAACCATTAGGAGTGCACGGAAGATGGCTTGATGTCACTAACTGAACCTGCTGCTGCGACCTGAGATGTTTACGATGTAAGACTGACTGCAGACGACTCGCCGACGAAGATATCAAGCGTGACGTTTTGCCAGGTGTAGATGCGAGGGTGGGGTTTGCCAGAGCACCTTGCCCAAGTCCACTACAGTCGAAACGCAGCACGAATGATGTGCATGTAAGACAGCGACCAGCGACCAAGTGGTTGCAACACGCTGCTCGACCAAAATGAGAATGCACTGCTTTGTGATTGTCGTTGCTGCAAGGAAAAGTCACTTCTGCAGGTCGTGCTTGAATTGTGCTCCACCTTAGCAGCAGCACGTGGGATGCCGTGGTCCCAGACAGCAGCGCTACGTTGCCTGCAGGTACTCGGGTTCTTAATGGGACGGAGTCCAGAGCGGTGTTTCACTGCAGAAAGCGACCCTGAAACAAATTTGCTCAGTTTCCACGTCTGATGTTCCGACATTCCAGGTCAACGAGAAATCTTCCCGAGGAGTTCGTCGGAGTACACATGTTCTACCCAGAGGGTCCTACCCTAGCCTTTTTCTGGGTACCTGGTTTTATGGTCGGCATCTGCTATTTAGGCAAGTAGGTAGGTACCTTCACAAAGTGCGGGTAGGAAACGACCCTCTAGGTTTTGGCTTGTGATTTCTTTCCCATGGGTCTCTTTCTCGCATTGGTGTGCCTGGCATTCGCGCAGGAGATGTCCCAAATTCGCGATGCAGATCTTCCAGGAGAAGGCTTGGATTTTTCCCTGCCATGGATTGTCTTCAAGAGCAAGCTGCAATCATCTCGTTGGGTTCCGCACCGCATCGCAGCAAAATTTAAAAAACTGTAGCAAGTAAGGGTTATGATTGCGTTAGCACTCCGTTTCTATACCAATCGCTTGATTCTGCACCTGGGGTTTTTCTTCGTGAGGCATGGTGCCCTTCACAGATCGGCGCATCGTAGCTTTGGCAACGGCCCGGGCCTCGTGGTTCTAGGAAGACGGGGCAGTGATGCTTCTTCTCGTTGCTCCCTAGATTTTCGGCTTCCTCAGGGTTTCGTTCGAACAGCAGCGGGTTTCGGCTTCGTCGTCAGGGTTTCCATTCTTGCGTCGGCGCACGCTGTTCAAAAAGTGTCTCCTTTGCATGAAACGAAACTGAACACTGGGTACTCGGCGCAGGTTTGATTCATTGCGAAGCTAGGGTTCACTGCACATGATCAGAATGCCAAAGTAGCAGGGTTCCCCCAAGCTCGAAACGGTATCTTGGATGTCTAGGCTTGTTAGAGAGGCGGCTCACCGTATTCAATGGACAGGACATGCTCCTGGTGCAGCCAGGTCTTGGCGACTGTCGCCGCGATGGAGTCTCTCAGCAAGGCCATGCACGTCTGCTTGGGTATGCTGCAGCGTAGACATTGACTTCCGAAGTTGGCACCATCTAGTCTGCACGCCATGCAACGTGCGATTTGGTTTTGCCGGACTCTTCCCTCCCGATCTATGCACCTTGTGCGGTGCATAGCTGGATCAATTCTCGACATCATGCATGCAGCTTTTCGGATCAAGCCCATGTAGTGGGAGTAGGCGTCAGGATGCTCAACATATGTAAGCCGCAAACGGCTTCGGACAATGAGTAGCAGAGGTAATCGCTTGCAGCCGCAGCAACTTGTCTTTGTTTCGTGGCCTTTTATATCAGTTGTGTTGGCATGCCGTGACATGTCACAGCAACCGGCGACCGGGCCGGGCCCAAGCCCTGGGGCCCTGCCCGGATTGAGCCATGAAGCGAAGTTTCCAAGACATCCAAGAAGAGGAGCTGCGCTTGAAGGCAGAGCTTCCTGCCGACCGGCATTGCTTGCAGGGCAATCAGGACCATACCATAAGCCATAGGCCTTTTAGCATCACTTCTGTTCTGGGACTCATTTGGCAGCTCGCTACCGGCCAGGACGGCTACAAAATCGCCTGTGATATGACCTTCTCCCGAATTCTGGATCATGATACTGCTGAAGAGCGTCCTTACAAAAGTCGCTCCAACGAGAGACACTCGGCGTCAGGTCCACGGTTGTGGTGTGCCGAGCATGAGCGGCTCTGTTCTTGGGCCGAGCTGACGTTTCAGAGGTAAAACGGTGCTCCATTGGGGCCAGCGCAAGCTCATGCTGGCGGAGATTGAGCTTCTCGTTGCATTCTTGCTGCGAGGCCGGCTTATACGCAGTCGCAGCGAGCCAAGGTTCCTCACCGAATACTACGAGACAGGCAGCTGGGTCGTGCAGCTTGGCTGTGCAGATTTCGGGTGTTGTGACGGCAGGGAACTTTCCCGGTCAATACTTTCTAGGTGAAGCAGGATGGAGGACGGAGGTGTATAAGAAAGGACAGGCAGCACTGCATAGTCTACGCAAATTCCTGAGTAATGGCACGTCGGCAGGGCATCGGTTTTGTCTTTGCCTCGGAGTGGAACCCGCCTCAGTTGCGCAAGGTATGCGGGTGCAGCCCCAGGAACTCACATCCGGAAGCATGGCTGCATGATGCACGATGCATTTCGATAGACCTTTGTTTTCAACCACTTGTTTTGTTTCCTCTCTGCAGCTCATGCTGCAGAGTTGCCTCAAAGTGGAGGCTCCTTGCAAAGATGTTCCCCAAGTTGCGATTCGTGCTGATTGACTGCAGACCTTTCTCAGACCATTTGAACAAGGCAGCAGAACGTCATGTGCGTCTGTTGAGCTTGCCTCCCGCTTTTGTTGTGATGCATCACGTGGCGGCGGCAGGCTGCCAAAGAGCTGCTTTGGATAGATGGGACTCCCAGGCCCTTTCGAGCTTCGGATGGCTTCCCGATTCTACAACTGAAGGTTAAACCACACCACAAAGTCCGAATTCCAAGCGAGGATTCGCTGCGAGCAGAAGTACTTCACCGACGAGACGGCCAAAGAGTTCGAGCACTCTGAAGGTCACTTCCTTATGTAGCACACTTAGACTCTCACTTAGACCACTCATTTGGTATGATTTCCTTCTCACCAGCCTTTGGAAAAAGATGAGGTGTGCTCTTTATCTCGGACGTCAGGACGAGCAAGGATGCAGCCGCTTGACTATCAGGGTTTTTCAGTCCTGTATTATTCCAGCCAAGACCCACTGTCCCAGGAGGAGGGAGATGACTATCCCAGCCTCGCGGATGCAGTCTATTGAGTTGAGCAGACACATCACCCGGGAGACTCGCCACCATGCCGTGCACTTGGTGCAGCAAAGGCCAGAAGGAAGTTGAGGACGACATGCGCGTCCAAGAGAGATGGCACCTGCTGATGACACCTGGACAAAGACATACAACGACGCCATTCTGGATGTAGATCCGGCTTTTGGTCGCTGCGAGGAAGCCTGTGGCATCGTGTTTCAAATTTCGGCTGCCTTGGGGTGCCTGGAATGCATTGAGGGCGAAGTGAACCAGGCTCCCAAAGGGCTTTCCCATGACCTGATCTGTCAGATGCTGGCTCGACCAAATACTTGAATGGCACTCTGCACCTTCCCGCCGCGCAGCAGCAAGAAAAAACCAGGCTTAGGTGCAACCGTATGAACAGTGCACAGTGGCTGAGGTCTGGGGTCCAGCAACGACGACAGAAAGCCGTCTCTTCGTGGAGTTCCAAGGTCTGCAGCCAGCGTCGGAGCTGTCGGTGCTGAGGAATTTTGCGAATCCTTCCCTGTGAGTACCTGGCTACATCAGGTCTTGACTCGGAGAGATGCTTTCGCAGCTATGATAACCGGAGCCTCTGTTGCCTTATGGTCTGGTAGAGTCGTACTCGTAGAGGTGGTGAGTGACTCACCGATAGTGAGGAAATACGAGCAGCAAATGTTCTACTTCAACACGCACCGTCGCATTGCGAAGTACAAGCACGAATTCGAAGACTACTTCCGGTCGCGCTCTTAAACGCACTGCACTGCTACTGGTATTGATGCTTCTATATCTGATTTGGCTGTCGAGCCAGGTGCTGCTGCTTTGATTGCACGTCGGAGGCGGCCATCTTGACAAAGTATCTTCAAGTGGTCCAGCCGATGCCCAAAGAGGTAGTTGAGCATAACCCACACATTGCTGCCAAGGACCTGAACTTTACGTGAGGTCGAGGGACGGCTTGGGCATGGTCAGTGTAAGCACGATGTCAGCACGTGGTCGAGGACGTCCCCGGACTTAGTCGCTTGTTGGACTTCGAGTGCCACCGCACCTCAGCGTCAAGCAGCTACTGGCAGCAGCCTGCAAAACTGTCGGCTTCGTCTTTAGGTACTGCTTGGCTGATGCCAAAACTGAGGAGATTATCAAGATCTTCGCTCGCTCGTCCGTGGAAATCCTGATCCAACAGAGCGGAGGAGAAGGATTCAGAAGCGTCAGACGCGAGCAAAAGTGGACAATCGAATGTCCAAGGAAAGGACTCTATCAGAGAAACCAGAGGTGTAGGCTACAGAGCAAAACGGCGCGTTTCGGTGCCTGTGTGAGTGTGCGGCTGCAGCAATGAAATTTGTGGGCCGGACAGCTGGCAGTCTACGGCACAGGCGTCGTATGCGCGACTGCGACAGGGACTTGACGTGGATTTCGCCAAGGAGTGTTGTATTGCTGGCACGGCGTCGCTCAGTGGTGCCTGTCCTCTGACCGAATCAGGACTCGCAATATCAATATCGACGGTTATCTACCTTTTTCAGGCACTGGGTCCAAAGCAGTCCCGAAGGTCGCAGCCTGATTAGGATCCCCTTTGCCTCGAAATCCTTTATGCAGCGGGATCTGAGGCCTGAGCTCGCACACAAGGAAGGCGCTGCATCGCATTGTGCGCGCCGGCAGCCGGGCTCTTAGAGAAGCCCTGATGCTTGTCAGGCCCAGGCAGTACTTTGCCGCGGCGCGTCTGTTGGATCCAGGAAGCGTTCTGCGTCCTGGCGAAATCCGAGAAGCGCTCTCGTCCATACCACCGATGGCCAGAGCATCAGCAGAAGTGCGGCTGCAGCTTGCCAATCCATACGTATAAGGTCCTCCCTGGCGACGCAGTTATCGAGGACGGGGAGGACAGTGACAAGGAGGCCATGGGACCTGAAACAGCTTGGGGGGCGAGGCAGCAGAGACTCGACGCATTGTCCGGGCAGGTGGAGGCTGCTGAGTTTCACTCCATCACGGACTGTGAAGAGGAGACGCAGCTCGAGGGGTCGGGTCCCCAGACTCCTGGATCACCAGCCAGCAAGCAGCAAAGGCAGATGCAACCACTATTCTTGTTGAATACTGGCAGCAAGTATGATACTAGTGGTATATAGATGGATGTTAGGTAGATCGGGCGTTGATCCTTCCTCCTGCATCGATCCGCGTGCACCAGTCGTCACATCAGTACAGCGATTGACGTCCGAAATTGTGACGGGCTCTTAGGTTCGGATATGGTCTCCGGAAGGCTGACTTTCCACAAGGCCACGAGCTGCAAAGCTTGTTCAGAGCTTTTTGCATTCGAGCTTCGACAGTGATGGAAGGTGATGGGGAACACAGTTGGAATGTCATCGATGCGCAGCTTCCTCAGAGTACGCCTGTGTCTGTGCTTGAAAACAGTCTGGTTTTTGGGAGTCATGTCAGGTCGACCTACAGGCTGCGATCAGAGAAGTATTTTGTGGATGGGCCACTCAGCTCAACTTCGCAAACGACGTCTCAACATCACAAGCTTTGTCAAACTCAGGTCAAAGGAACCCTCTTGCCGGAGACCAACTTGCTAGAGCAAGGGCGCCACTCCCTCATTCTGCAACCTGTCTGCATGTCACTGACAGGTCCTGCGATGCTGCAGCTCTTGGATGTCGATGTCAGCCAAATCGGACCCCGCGGCCCCGTTGTTGAATCAGTCCGCACCTTCATTGCCCCACAGCACAAACGTGTTCATGTGCTGCAGCTCCCCATGCGTACCGTAAATGTGCGGGATGCGAGGCGCGACATCCTGACTTCTCCTGCCAAGCTCGAAGCTCGGCGTTGTGCCGCCTCTCTGGCTCTCTGGGTGCATTGCTCTGGCTCTCGGAGGCCATTCGACGAGGAGGGGATGGACGCTTCCTCTTCATACTGAACTTCATTTTGCCGCCCTACCAGGCTCTCTCGTGTGCGTGTGGGCTTGTGCTGGCCGCTGGCCTCCGAGCCCTTGACAACTTGAACTCTGCTCCTGAGGCCATCATGACGGCTGCCGTGGATCCATCAGCTGCTTGGCTGTCGGATCCAGCGAGTCCGCAGGCCGAGCACAGCATGCTTCTCCCACATGACCAGAGAGCTCAGAGAGAGCTCTGCTCGCAGCCCTTTGGAGGCGCGCGTGTGGCATCGCTTCCTGGCCGCGAGCCACGAGGACGCCGGAACCGTTGTGAGTGCAAGATGCCTGCCGAAGTTGGATCTCACCGAGGAGCAGAAGAAGAAGCTAAAGGTCATCTTCTCCGTGGAGACGGGCCCTTGGGTGTGCGGCTCGTGATATAATTGTTGTATTCTGCTTTGCCACTTTGCGTCCAGTGCATGGGGGAAGCCGGCAGGTGGTGAAGAAAGTCGCCCTCAAGAAGCCTACCCTCATCGGGATGAAGATTTCCATGGACTTTACCTCAGATGCCGTGGGATAAAAGCGAGTCGAATCGAGAGGATCTTCGCTGGTGCTGAGGAAAGCCATTACCAGCCTGAGGACTACTTGGAGATCACTTTGGACGTGCGGCTCCTAAGCATGGCTCTGCGAGCTCCCCTCAGAAGCCTGGGCCAGGTCACCAACGGAGGGAGGGGTGGAGGTTACGAAGAAATGGCCTGAAGCTTGGAAGCCCAGCGGCTCCACCAGCTGTACCAGCGCAGTCTTCGTGTGGTCGAGGTTACTCGCATGGTCTTGTGACCAAGCTGCAATTACATCAGGCTTGACCCAAGCAGCCTGCCAGCAGTGCACCAAGGCGCCACGTGAAGAGCTTGGAGTGTGGCCTGTGCTGCCTGATAGAGGTGCGACCTGCCAGGGGTTTCTCCTCTTTTGCTGAGCATCTTGATAGGCAACTCAGGAGGATGAGCTGCCAGAGTCCACGGCTCAGGGCACTCAAGCGGCTCTTTGCCAGTATGCTAAAGCGCCGAAGCACAAAGGTGTGCGCTCTTTGCTTTCCTTGCTTCGCACCCGGCTGGGCACCCGGCTGGAAAATGCTGGAAGCCAGCTCTGCAACATAGATGTCACTGTGTTGCAGGACTTTGAGAGAATGGCTCTGGCGGTGTCTGATTAAGTCGCTGAGCCTCTCAACCGCGGGACGTTCTCATGCCGCCCTGTGCCAATCCTTTGCTTAGCTTTGATTATGCTCTAGCTCAATAGTTCTCAATACTAGTAGTGGCAACTGCTGCATTCGGCCGTTCAAGATGAAAGGCTGTCATGCATGCGGGATGATGGATCCGGTCTAGGCTCGAGAAAGCGCAAGCATGCCAACAAAAACCAAGACAGCTATTGGTGCATGCCGATCGTCACTATCGGGCTTGTCCTGCTTTGCTCAACCACTCGTGACGACGCATGTGCAGCCATGCGTCAGGCACCGGAAACGCAGACCCACTGACTGCGCCTGCACCGAACTGGATTGGACCGTGCACCACTCAGGCTAATGCGATCTCATCTTCCTGCGCCTGTGCAACATGCTTTCTGGTCCCACCTGTGCATAAGGCCTTCTCTCATCTGGGGCGATGCAGACGTCCGATGTGTCTTGAACTCAGTTTTTTGTTGAAGCCTCAAGTGCTTTCATGTCGGTGGTGTCAGGATGTGGATGTCGCGACCGGGCGGATCTTGACAGCCACCGTTCTTGCCTCCGAGCGGCCAGCTCCCAAGCTTTCAATGAATCGATTTCTGTTGAAGTGAAGGATCTTCATGACTGCTTGGCGGCATGTTGAGCAGTAACGCTCTCAGGGAGATCGAAGCCAACCGCGACTACCAGCTGACGATTTTCGTGACTTGGCCGCAAAGTTGGCTCCTGCAGCTGTCGCTAAGAGCCGTGGAAGGCATGGCTGATGTGGGTTGATGCCTCTTCCAAGGTGAGAAACCCGACCCTTACGATTCCGGCCTATGAGGTGCCTTGAGATATCGCTCCCGAATACTAGTGGACGATTTCTTCATATTTCTTTCCTTTGGCCCACACAGTGGTGCATGCTCAATGGGTACATGCATGGCTCTGGTGAATGCAGGAAGCCATGTGGAACGTCTGGCATCTGGACACCTTCGACAGCCCAGGGTCATCTGGTGCTGGGTGCTCGATTCAACCCACCTGTCGCAGATAGGCTTGCCAGATTTTGGGGGATGTCCATCCCGCCACGAACCTGTAAGGTCTTGCCCACCTTCCGCGACTCAATAACCTTGCCCACAGCTTAGAGCAAATCTCGGCCTTTCTTCCGAAGCAAGTGCTTTCTCGCGGCAAGGCCGGGATACCCGGTCTACAACAAAGCCCGGCAGTGGGTGGTGCGGAACCAGGAGCGATGCCAGCTCGTCTCATCTCACCACTTCTCGCTCCCGCGTGCTCGCGCTGTCGCCCTTAAAGGACCCTGTCACTGGTGCGACGTACCGCAACGGGCTCCGAGCTCAGCTTCTAAGAGATCCAGGCCCCGCTCTCGATGTACCGCCATCAGGCTCTCTGAGATTCCCGGACTCTTCGTCCAGTTTCAGCTGCCGACAAAGCTGGTTCCCGGAGATGTACAAGCCCAAGACGCCAGCCGAAAGACGGCGGGAAACAGACGCTGACAATTGGTCTGCGCCCTGCAGGTCATTGCCATCGAGGCTCCGACTGGCTTCAACTTCCTGACGGCGGTGTCCTCATCCTGCTGTAAAACGACGAACTTCTGCGATTTTGATCTGCACCGAGGGTCCGCAAGATTCGTGCGCCGACTTCCGCTGGGAGCCGATGGAGGCCCCCGACGTGAGAAGTGAAAGCACTTTCAACGTGGTGTCAATCTTGGAACTTGGCTCATGCTCGAACTTCGACAAGACACCTTTGCAGGATGCATTCCTGTACTTGCCGAACTCCATGATCACTTGTATCGACAACATGATCACCATTCAGGATCCCTTCTTTCTGTGGTTTGTGTTTCAGCAAGAACGCTGTTGCTTCCACTAGACCTGCGCAGGTCCAGGAGCCGAAGAATATTCCGGAACTGCGTGTGATGATGTTCCGGCTGACCTCGCGAAACCCCGCGAAGACTCCGCATGCTCTTGGCTCAGCCTTCCGTCGGCTACATTCAGCAGTACATTCTGCACTTCTCAGCTTTCCGAGACAGTGGTGTGACAGAGACGCCCCTTGCGTTCCAAGACATTCCTCAACCACTGGAGCATCACTCACACGGCCAGTGGTTCAATCATGAGCACGGAGGCAGGAACGGGCGAAAGACTCGAAGAATTCTGCCCACATATGTGTCCAGCACGGGAAGCCGGAAAAGCAGTTGGATGCAGTTGCAAAGCAACCAGCAGCTGCCAGGCTATCAAGAGCTGGGACGTTGTCTGTGGCTCAGAGACCGACAAGCAGAGCAACGATAAGATCAATGTTGCCAAGCGTTGAATTGCTAGTTTTTTTTTATCGGAGAGTCCTAACCGTAAACAGCACCAGCAAAGCGAAGACTCGGAGTGGTAGCACTAGAAACAGTAGCAACGACCACAATAGCAGTAACAAGTCAAGGCAAAAACAAAGGAGACGGCAGCAAGAAAGTACAGTATTACTCGCACTTGTAGCATGTTCTGATCGTTACAATAATAGTGGCAGTACTAACGATAGGAACAGTCAGAGTCGTGGTGCTAGTAGTCGTAGTGGTGGTGGTGGTAGCAGGAGTAGAAGTAGCAGGAGTAGTAGCCGTAGTAGTAGTAGTAGTAGCAGCAGTAGTAGCAGCAGTAGTAGTAGTAGTAGTAGTGGTAGTAGTAGAGTAGAACAAGTAGTAGTGGTGGTGGTGGTGGTAGTAGTTTAGTAGTAGTAGTAGTAGCAGCAGTAGTAGTCGTAGGAAACAGGAGTAGGGGGAGTAGGGGGGGTGAGTAGGAGGAGTAGCAGGAATAGGAGAAGTAGGAGAACAAGTATGAGTACGACGACGACGATGGTGATGTTGATGATGATGATGATTATGATGATGATGATGAAGACGACGACGACACGACGACAATAGCAAGAATAATGATGAGAACAACCACAGTTGCGACGCTGTCGCAGCCTTGTGAAATCACTGAGAAGTGTTAAGCTTCGCGCCATGTCGTGAGGTTCCACAGCTTGCCAACGTGAGGGTCATGTTGGTAGGGGAGCAGAAGGCAGAAAATTCGGTCCCAGCCTCTGTCGGAGGCTGCGAAAGTAAAGTGATCTTCGGCTTGCTTTCTCGCCCTCTGCGAATTCACGAGTCACCAGGTGTCCACGATCGCCGTTTCGTACAGACCTGTCTCCGATGCAGACGAGCTCAGCCTTGAGGCCACACCGGGCTCCAAAGCCCACGTGATGTTCGGTTCTGGGCGTCTGCAGGCACTGGAGCCAACCGGCTTTGACTTCACTGGTGCTTCAGCCATCTCGCTGGGCCACGAGGTCTGCAATCCGCAGAAGCTGCAGAGAGTTATATACATGTCGACGATGCCAGTGAGGTCATTGCAACTGACGCCGAGACGATCCGAATCCGGGCATCTACTTATGCGGAGGCCGGGCAGCCTGCCGAAACCTGTGGGAAGCTGCAACGCGGGGGCGCCTTTGTGCTGATTTCTTTGCAGGTCAATGTGGACATCGTCATTGCAAATTTCCGGCTGGGCCTGAATGGGGGCCCGACGCTCTTCAACCTGATTACGAGACTCAATAACGGGGTTCAAGCCCCAGCTCACTCCTTTTTTAATGCTCGCTAGGTTGCAACGTGGCATTGGCATAAGTGATTCCTCCTCTTGCAGGCTCAGATGGATGAGGCGCTCAACTTTCGTTCTGGCTTCCGACTGCCGGGCAGAGCGGCTTGGCAAATCATAATCAGTTGGTGAGTAGCTCGATTTCGAGATTCGCCAGATGCTGCCGTCCTGCGTACTGCAAGTGCCGCTGCAGCTGAGGTTGCTGTTACAGGAAAGCAGATCAGCAGTGAGTGAGCCAGCTGCTGTGACAGCCGCGCTTGTGATTTATCTTCGCTTGTCTGCTCTCGAAAGCTCGTTCGGAAGGATGTGAAGTTTATGAAACCGAAAAAGTGAGGTACAAGCTGATGCCAGAACTGTATCCCGTGCCATCTCTTTGGGAGGCCTTGCGAACCGTAAACTCGACGTCAAGGGAGTGCAGCCTGACACAAGAGGTCCGTATGGGGGAGTTTGCGGTTGTTGAGCTTCCCTTGACTGTTACCATCAACTCTGCGGCCTAGTCCTCAGTACAAGCACAGGCAGGCAAGCCACATAATACCCCCCGGGCCATTGAAGTCCCGCTGCAGGTCGGCAACTTGATGCGCTTGAGAGCTCCCCCATACGACCTGCAGGTGCACGGAGCCTTCTGCATTCAGTCCTTGAAGACCTTGCGGAGGTTCCATCTGGAGCCCTCATACTGCTTGGCTGCACAGGCCCAGGACTTCAACATCATTCAGAGCGGAACGGCTGAGACCGTGACCTCCGAGGCCGCATCACAAATCACGTGTGCTTGTGCTCTCGCACGTTGATCTTTCGTGAGATGTGTCTTTGGCGCGGTGGTGGAGGTCACGAGCACATCTTCCGGCGAGATGGTGGTTCGTCTCGGGACGCAGCTCTTCAGAGGAGTTCTCTACGAGGCTCTTCGTGGAGCTTCTTCTGAGCATGCCGTGGCTCTCCATGGGTGCCAGGCCTCGGTGAGAGCTCTCACTCCGAGAGTCCCGAACCCCACAGATGCCATGTGGAGCATCGAGGTGGGCCATGACAAGAGTGACTTCTGAAACTTTAGACCCCGAGTCGCAAAGTGGTTGCCACAGCCATTGGCTTAGAATGCTTAGCTTAGGGTGAAGACACAAGTGGCCATGCCACGTGCTCGAGTTGTCGCGATCTTCCTGGTGTTTCAGGTCTTCCAGGTCACCTTAGCCGGTCCAAACACCACCTTCGTCAGACGCCTGCAGGACGAGGCTTGGGGCGACCAAGGCCACTGCACGGCGAACTTCAATCCGGCGGAAATCAGGGCCGACCCGAGCCACAACGATCCGCAAAGGTGGGTGGACGCCCACAATTATTACAGAGCCTGCCACGGAGTTCCTGGGCTGGCATGGGGAGAGGAGCTGGTGCAATATGCCAAAGCCTGGGTGGAGAAGCTTCTACAGCATTGTGCGAGTGGGGCAGACCTTGCGGCATGGGCGCAGGCATCGTCGGGCAGGCCCCATGACCCCAACCTCTACACGGGTGTAGAGCTGCCGCAGCAAGCGGAGAATTTGGATGCCCGCCAGTTCAACTCAATAAACGATCCACCGGAGGAAAGTGTCTGGGACTGGTATCGGGAGGTCCAGCAATGCCCGGGGCAAGGGAGCCAGCCGGGCTGTGGTGTGGAGTTGAACCATTACACTGCTCTCATTTGGAAGGACGCACGTCGCGTTGCTTGCTGGGTTGGGCTCCGTGGAGACTTGCGGGTCGTGAGCTGTCGATATGCAGCCGCTGCTGGGGGTTCAGATGCGGGGTGCAGCGTGCCTAACACTGTTGGACCCCCTAACACCGGCGGCTGCCAGCACGGAGTCGGCAATTCCGGCGACCCAGAGGTACCAGCTTTGGTCAAGCAGTGTCCGAAGATGCAACCTCCGGTTGCACCGGAGGTGGCACCGGCATTACCACCACTTCCGCCACAGCAAGCACCCCCAAGCCATGAGCCCTGCATAGATCACATCTGCATGCTCAGCTGCATCCAGAAAGGTCAGCTGGGTGCGTGTGAGCGCTGCCTCCACAGTGAGCAGTGTGCAGATGGATTCTACTGCTGCCCCTTCATGAAAAAGTGTGTTAAGGATGGTGGGCAGCAGTGTCTGACCCCGATCGCCTTTTGCCAGCCGCCGTGCATGGACAGCCAGCCCATCGACCAGTGCTCGTGTCATCCCAAGCAAACTGACGACAAGTTTCCATGGGGCTGGCAAAAGCCTACTTGCAAGGCTAATCAGCAGCCACAGGTGGTCACAACCACCCCCAAGCCGACTACACCGCCCACCAAGCTAATCTTCTCAGGAGTAAAGAACCCAGCCCAGTGGGACCGCTTGAGTGGTTTCGTGCGCAGCAAGGTCGTAGAGTGGAAGGCATCCAAACTCTGTGCAAGCATAGATGCCACAACACCATCACCGCAGCAGCAGGATGTCTTCCTGTCTGCAAAGGCTACCTTCGCGTTGACCTTCAGTGACATGAGTGGCCTGACCCCGGCCACAAGCGAGTTTGAAGGCATTGTACCAGAGATGCAAACCACAAGCCAAGCAGAGATTGACCAGCTCTGCGGTGCTGCTGCGCAGCGCCTCTTCGCGGCGGACGTCTTGCATACGGTCGAGCCGCCGGGATCACGTCTTAGCCTGATCGTGGTCTTGCTGTCAGCAGCGCTGATCACCTCATTCGCGCTCTTTGCCTTCTTGCGACGGCGACGTCCTGCAGAGCCTCGGCTCGGTCAGGGCCCAGGGGCCACGGTAAGAGCCATGCACTTTTGTGTTTTTCTGCCGCCAGGTCCTGTGCCGTTGAGTTTCAGAGATGTAGCAAAGCCCAGTTCTACCTACCAGGCTTCTGCAGCGGCGGGCGCTGAGCTGACGGATGAAGCTTCCAACCTTCTCGTGTCTGGTGTGATCGCTTAGTTAGGCTTATAATTAGGCAGATACCATGCCTGTAGGGCTGGGAGACTAGAAGACGCATGGCAGTGTCGTGTTGGATGATGACTCGAGGCAACCTAACAGCATGTACAGCTGGTCACGATTTCACATCCAGCTTGTCTGTTACCGTGCCACCGCATGCTGAAAGCAAGCTGGTGCTTCCTGGAACGGCTCCTCGGTTCCCAGTTTTTCGACGTCATCCCTCCGGTAACCGGGGGGAGGACCACTTGGGACTTGATATGCCAAATTCTCTGGTGCCTTATGACAAAGCACCGTGTACGTGAGCGGTGCCTGCAGCGAAAACTTTCGCGTCGCTTCGTATGGTACCTTGGCAGCGAATGCCGAGACGCAGTGTGCGATGGCTTGCAGATTCTAGATGGCAGCCAGCTGCCCTTGAACACCAACGACGGGCTCACCGAGGCAGATCCGGCGCTACGCAACGAAAACCTCAGAAGTGCCCTCTTTCTGAGCACGGCAGGGCTTCCGTCTCGTAGAGCGGGCAGAGCTGGCAGCCGCTTGACTAGAGATATGTTTTCTCACTGTGGCAGATTCGGGTCTCTTGCTTCGGTCAAAGTCTCAAAGCGCACTGCAACGAGAGCGAGGTGCGGGCTACGCGTTCACCTCCAATGGCCGCAATTGATGTTAACGTCCTCACCTCAGCGGAGTGTCGCAACATCGTGCACACACTCGCCCATGCGCTGCCTAGTTGGTAGTGGACCCGAAGTCTTCCCAGCCGGATGAGCTGATCCTGGTCGCACCTCTTGGCTTCAATTTCACGCCGTGGCTAAGCGACGAATTCATTTGTGTCATGTCCTGTCACTGTGAACTGAAACTCACTCGTCAGGAACTGCCTTGTAACGAGTCCGATACCCAGAATGCTTTTGTTGCAAGCTTCATGGCTTCCAGTCTGCAAAATCGAGGCTCCTTCAATCGCGTCACTTCCTGCCAGTTGTGTGAGGCTCAACATCGGCTTTTTCAGTGGCCTTTGCACCTCTGCGGCCACAATGGGTGCACTACCAAGGCACGGTAACGTGGCTGGACGAGCTTCCGCTCGCCTCACTGTTGCACGTGTGCGGCTCGGTAAATCTTGCTATGCTCCCTTTGCATCCTTACCTGTGAGTAGTGGTATTGGCTGACACACTCAGGTCTAACATCCGTGCTCGAGCAGGTTGTGGAAACCTAAGAACAGCAATGCCCAACCAAAGGTAGTAAAGTAAGGTTGTGGTTTTGTCCATGCCTCTGTTGCATGCTCATGAGGTGATCAAGGTGACAACACCGGCGCAGAATCCCCCCAGCACCAGCTGGTTCATCAACGAACCTCGGCTGCTCTCGTCCGTGAGAGCGAGAGAGAGGAGAGCGCTCTTATCGCATCCGCAGCTTCTGAGCTGTGCCTTCTGAGCTCTGAGGCCCGGGATATGGCCAGCGACCTGCAGCTCGCGTGGGGAGAGGAAATCGCCCAAGCGTTGCTCGGGCTCGGGGCTGGGGGTGTGGTTGCCAACTGGGATTTCGTTTCATCTGAAGGATCCCTCCGGTGTTCTCATTCGGCAAATGTTGGGCGTGGAGCTCAGGAAAGCAATAACGAGTCTGGATGCTCCTCGGATCTTCTCTTGGAAGCACCGTGCTTCAGGTGCGCATGTCCTGTATCCCGGCATTCCACAAATTCCTGGCCAGATGGCTTTCAGTTTTATTACGAATGCGGCTCGCCTCAGAAGTCAAAGCTCGTGTAAGGTCGTTCCACTTATGCACTTGCCTTGCAGGAAAAAATCGAGTCGGGTGGGGCCATCCGTGTTGGCTATCCGACGTCGCTTTGGCATGTCTTTCAACGATGCCCTCAGCTGTCCTCAATCTGTGTGCCGACAGGGACATCGAGGTCCTGTGCAATGGCCTGTACTTGAGCCAGGCCCGGCAAGGCTGAAAAAGGAAAAGTCCAGGGAGCTCGAAGAGCCGGGTATTGGCAGGTGGCGATTACTGGTGAGGTGACCTGCATGAACTTCATCCAGGAGGCACTGAATCACTGCTTTTTCGCAAGCGCTTTTACTTTCCTCGTCCAACAGGGCTACTTCGAGCTGCGGCTGGACAGACCGCTTCCCCCTGGCCAGCAAGCTTTTACGGCAAGGGACTTGCACCAAGCGTAGTGTGAAATTACACACGAAGCTGCTGATGCTGGTACGACTGCTGACTCTGCTTAGCCAGGTCACTAGCACCTGCCCAGCGGCTGTGAATGACAATGTATTCTACATCATCATTCTGACGCCAACTGGTCAGGCAGGGCAAAGCAAGACACCTTTCGAGACTGGCTTGAGTTGCAAAGCCAGCCGAAAGGTGTCAGACGCAGCAATGAGCATTCCTGGCCTACGGATCCAACACGGCCTGCCAATTTCAGCAATGCCTCTAATCTGGGGCATGGCCGAGCCGAACAGGCCGCTCATCCGAATGTTGTTCTTGTAAGAAGCTTCACTTGTAGCAGCAGCTTATGGATATCCTGGCACATACTCTGAGGAATACGTTCGTCAGCACCGGAATTGAGCTGCTCGCAGAACTGCCGCTCAAGGCCATACCCAGGTCCCATCTTGCACGGGGGCTTTGGGCCTTGTGTGACGCAGGATCCACCCATCATGAGCGAGATCATTATTGAGATGCCTCCGGACTTTTCCCACCAGGCACAAGCGGGAGGTTCAAGAATCCACCGAAACGAAGCGCCGAAGAGCCGGAGGTCCAGAAGACAGCGCAGCTGGAGACCTTGACGGAACCACTTCCACGAAGAGAAGGCTAGAAGACGGGACACACGTCGATGCATAGATGCAGCGATGCCTTCGAAGTCTCCCCTTCCACCGAGGCGGCTGGTTAGACGTCACAGATCCCCGAAGGCCACGAGTGTAGTGTATGCTGCAGTCTGTCCGAAGCAAGGTTGTTTCGGCCAGAGCGTGGCAGGCTGAGGCTGCTGATGGATGAGGAAGCCATCCAAAAGCTGGCCATTGGCTCGTACAGGCCAGTGTCGTCACTCATCTCACCATGGTTCCGATTGTTGCCACTGACATCAATATTAAATTACACAGCTGTTAGTATCTTGAGAACTTTGGTTTTGGTGGTTGCTGTGGTTGGGGTTCTGGTTGTGGTTGGGGTTGGGATTGCGGCCGTGGCCGCGGTGGTTGTGGTGGTGGTTATGGTTGGGGTTGTCGTGATTGTGGTTGTCGTCCTGGTAGCCGTCGCCGCGGCTGCGGCCAATATTGAACGTTATGACATTGTCGCCACTTTAATCATCGTTGTTGGTGTCGCCAGCATTATTGATGTTTCTGGTGCTACTATGGTCATGATAGTGATACTTCTTATTGTGCTCTTGTTGTTTTTTGCATGGTTTTTGTTTCGCCAAGTTGGCTGTTTCTGCAAGCGCCGCTGTGACCACTCACATAGCCTGCCAGGAAAACACCTAATATGTGAGCTTGCATCTGCTGCTCGCAGGTTCCAGTGGCCCATCATGGTGCCCGCCGTGATGCCAAAGTACAACGTTGCGAACTAAGCCGTGGTATTTTCCTTTGCATTCAGCCGGTGGATCTTTGGCTGGAATTTCCTGCGTGCTAAGATCTGGGAGCTGACCGTCTGCAGTCCAGCCATTCGGAATGAGTCTTGCACGGGTTCCGATGATCCGCGTGCTGCTGCCTGAGTCCGGTGCAGCTGGGTGGGCTGTGCCTTGGAAGACCATGCTTCAAGATGCAACTGCTCAGGGGGACATGCCATGTTCAGGCCTTGGTCAGCTTCCCCTTGGCAGGCTTTGGAATGGGTGAGGCTCGAACAGTCATGTGCAGCCTCAATCTCCACCTCTGGTCCGTATTCGTGACACGCCACTGCAACAGTACGTTCAAACTTCATGTTGCAACCGCAGAACCCCTGCAGTCTCATCCGTCGTCGATCGCCTTTACTCAAACTGGTGACGCCTCGCTGGTGCGGGCCAACTGGTCGGCGGTGAGCCTAGATCCATATGCCATATGCTGTCCTGGTGTAGAAGCTAGTGGGGCAGTCGTGGATTGCGACACCTGAGGTGCTTGCACTACTTGCAGCTGTCGCCTGGAGACATGTACGGGAAGCCTGAGGCTTCACCAAATTTAATGCCTTGAGAGCTCTTTGCGTGACTTCAGTTCATGAGCCGCCGATACGCCACCATTTCGAGAACTCACAAGGCTGAAAGGCTCCCTCTTCTCGGCGCAAAGCATATGCCGGCCTGATGCTAGCAAGGCAGCCCTTGAATAATGAAGCAGAGAGACAGGCCCGCGCATGCTTCTTCGCGCGGAGCGAGATTGGATTGCCGAAACGTGGACACGAAACTGCAAATGCAGACAGCAATCTCGCTCCACGAAATCTGATTGTTGGTCTGACGTGGGCCTTGAAGCCATATGTACACAGCGTGTCGGAAGCGAGTGGCTCTGGGGGTCTGGGCGTTGCAGCCCTGGGAACAGCGGGGGATTTCTTCTGAGCCGGAGCCGCCGAGGCCGACAGTTGCGCAACAGCACAGTTGTGTGCAGGGGCCGATCCTCCGAAACGGGGATCCTCCCTTGTCGTTAATGTAGCATGTTTCACGTTTCCAGATCTCACTGGAACATCTAAGACGTTTGAAGGTGGATGTGGATTTGCATGTGGTCGCACGGCTCGGGCAGCTGAAGTTGCCTCGAGCCTTTTGGCCAATTACTGGCATGGATTCTGTCTCGAGCTTTCACTTCGCAGCACCTGGCTAGCCTCAGCTCAGTTGTTCATTCCTAATCTCCATGCCTATGCTCGCGGATCGCTCTAATTTGAAACATAGACGTTTCACTTAGGTAGATCGTCCCTAAGACACGTGTCGCATGCCGTCGAGCAACCCAAAGTTGAAGTCTGCTTCTGCCGTGTCTTTTCATGCCGTGACTCACGCTGCTGTTGGCTGTTGCCGTATTGCAGCGCCGCAAGCTTTTTGCGGTAAACGTCCGACTGCGCTTGCAGTCTACTTACCTCGCTGTCGGCACATGAAGCTTCGGGATTCCTTCATGAAAGGTCAGATCGTGCGAGAAGCTTGGAGCATTGATGAGCATTGACTTACCCACATTGGAGGACAGTATCTTAGGTTTTGGCCTAGTGTAGACTATACATCCAGGCAAGCAGTGAGCACGCGTTGTCTACTCTCGAAGGCCAGCTCTTGCACCCCTAGCTGTAGCTGCTGTCGGTGGTCGGTGCAATGGCATCCACCACCTCACCACGGCCTTCACCCCGTGTTCTCGACCCGGAAGGCGTGACTTTTTACGGGAAGGTTTGGATGCTCCAGAATGGACCGCGCCATAGATTTCCTTAGGCTACACTGAGATGCTTGAGGAAAGTTGCTACTTGTAGCTGGCAAAACTGCAGTTGCTCGTTTGGCCAAGGCATCCCATAGGACAGCAGGTCTTTGCATGGCACAAGGTTTAAAGCAATGTGCATGGCTCTTACATAGCAGAGGGTTCCGGCATGATGCAGTGTTCCATAATATGGCAAAGGGGCTTCTGGCATGGCACGCCATAGGACAGGCAGGAGCAAGACGGGATGGAGGCACCGTTGATTGCTTGGTTGCTGGCAGAACTTGCTTCAAGGGGTTCCTGAACAGGAAAGAGAGGCCAGGCGAGTAGCTCCGGATGAGGAGATCATGGGCAAAGGACGAATTTGACTCCCGCGCAAACTGTTTTGGTCTCGCGTAGCGACTCCGCGTTCTACCTGTGCGTGCTGTTAAGAGCGCTTCCGATGTGCCTTGCTCTGGCAAGGGCTTGGGATTGCTTGGGCTTTCCCATAGCAGGGACTTCTTCATGGCAACGAATTCTTGTAAAGCAACGGTTTTGATTCAACATGATTTCTCTGGAGCAGGAGGCTTCCTGTAGCGGGGAGTTCCGTTTGGTAGGAAGGTTTCGCAAGGCAGGCGCATTCACATGGCAAGGACGGTTTTCTTGCTACCCTCTTTACACACGTATCTGCTGAGTTGCAAATGATAGATTTTCTTCCTGAGTAAAGAGAAGTAAAGAGCATTAAAGCGGTTCTTCAATACACTTTAGCATCGGATAGAAGTTTGGAGTTGCAAAGAGCATCGGATGAGGTTTTCAGTCTTGCAATGCAGCATCGGATAGTTTTTCCAGCAAAAGATGGCATCGGCTGTCAGTTCTGTGACGCTGGGGTGTGCAGAAAACCTTCGCATGTTTTGTCCGCGAAACAGAGCCTTTGAGATTTCTGTTTCGTTGCCGAGGATCGGGCTTGATGTTCCGGCGAAATATCGGGGACAGTTCTGTCGTCGAAAAAGCTTAGCACCATCGGTGGCTTCGATCGTTTGCACACGAGCTTCAGGTGGCGGCTATGGTGCAAGTCAGCCTCAACGCGTGAAGCCTTCAGCCCAGCCGCAAAGTTTCGGTAGCAAGCGATTCGGCCGGCCATCATCAGCAGCCCGCCATCTTGTGGTGTTGAGCCTGTGGAAAGACCGTTGCGAATTGCCTGCTTGCCTGTTCGGGCGGGTCTGATGTGGCTGGTGCTGGTTCGAGCTGCAAATTGAGGCTGCGGTTGCGGGTGCCTGCTGGTGTCGAGGATGCTCCGGAGGCTGAAGCAACCATCTTCAGCAGTTGTGCTGTACAGCATGTCGAACCCAGTATTCATCAGCTTTGTCTTGGCGCTTCGTGTCGCACTCATGCGAAATGCTTGCGCTTTGTGCCGATGCGTGTTCGATGGCAGCCGGAGAATTGAGCAACAAGTGGAACTCATGCAGTTGTTGATGTACCCTGGACACACATGAACTCGTAGATGATGGATGAGCATGTCCAGGGCGGCACGTCCAGCATAGAGGTTTGCTGTAACCTGGCGCCCAGACTAGTGTGTTTGTCGCCATGGCCCTCCGTGCATCTTGGGGCAAGCTGCTGGCACCCGCAGCCCTGTGGTGTCTCTCTCGTGCCTTTGGCGCGAAATGGCCAGCGAGTGGTTTGTATCGCAGAGCTGCAAGTCATAAAGGCTAAGGCATTGGACTATTTTTCATGGGCTTGTCGGAAGAGGTGTAATTCTATTGCTACGCAGCCCGCCTCGGCCGCCGGCTGCAGTAGGGCCAGCAGGGTGGCCTGGCCGACGACGCGCCTTTCAAGTTTGCGACCTATCAGTTTTCGACGGGAGGGCATGG